>JAQFXM010002829.1:0-22848 GCA_034693345.1 Entomobrya multifasciata
AAGTAACTCTCATTTGATTAACATGGGAGAAATATTTCTCAAAACAGGCTTGTCGCATCTATTTTCACATATCTCTTACTGCACATTATACATACCAAAGTCCACTACGATACACATGGACATTTGAGCTTGTTCTGCTCACACCAGAAATTTTCTCCTTTTCAGAGCCTTAGGGTCAATAAAAAATGTGAAAAGCTGTGGAGTAATATTGTGTATATACCTATTTAGTATACCTTTTTCTCTTGTGTTGAGCTGCGCTCCAGTGGCTTTAGCTGAGAGAGAAAAATAAAATGTTGAAAAAAACTGTGAGAGAATGTGGTGCTTGGTACTGCACTGGTGAGAAAAAATAATACAAAAAAAGACCACCACTTTGAAAGGAAAGTCCAGTAGCTTTGTTATACACTCGTTTATATATTGTATCAGGTCTATAATAAGTCTTGACGCTCTGGCATCATCCATACGGGACAAAATAAGTAATCCTCTTTTCACAAAAGCTATTTTTCTTCTTGTAGCCTTTATATAAAGTATACATACATATATTTCTCTTTTATTCTTTATCACGACACACAACAAAGACCAAAAAAGTTGGGTGACGCGACGGCAATAATACATACATATATTACCCATGTACACAGCAAAGCATATCAACATTACTCCACTTGACTTGCTACTGCTTCCGTTTCACTTTCATTTGGTCTTCCGTCTTTTTATATTCTGTCCTGGTGACAAAAAATAGTGGACGGTTGTAGAAACTGTTGGAGAAGAACATGGCTTTTGTGATATAATAATAAGAGGAAGTAAAAGAAGACGAAGTGAGGAAACACTTTATATTATGCCATGCCATGCCACACGTACGTATGCCGTGTAGAGTAATAAGTGCCAGTGAGAATCTGACTTGGCAGAGATCACTGATGGTGATAACCGACTTAAGTACTACGACGACCAGAGAAAGCAGGAGGAAAAAGGAGGAGGCGAATAGTTAAGTTGAATATGCCTTGCTGTATATGTATCCATCTAGTAAGATTCATTTTCTTTTGTGTATAATTATATTAATGTAATCTAGCCTGGGTCTGGTATTCTAGTCGTCCTCTCTCCTTTTACTATGTTTTGTATGTATGGTGGTGGTGGTGTTATTATATCAAATATATGGGCGGTATTCCTTTAAAGTACGTCGTTTGAGCCAAGAAAACAAGCACTCTTGCATGCATACAAAATAGAGAGAGAGAGCTGAGCTGTGAGACTTGAGGAAAATGAGAGCAGTGAAGGAATTTCCGTCGTCTCTCTCTCTTTTCTGCTTTCGAGACTGCTATCATCTTCATTAGGCTCATTCTGGGCTAATTGTAATTTCTTGTGTGGTGGTGGTATGGTGGTAAAGGGGCGAATGCAATGCGATATGCGATGGAAAGCAAGAAAATTCGAGCGAGACAGTAGCAAAGAGAGAAAATTACAAAATATCATGGATGGAAATGGGCACATGGAGGGAAATTACACTTGTGTGTATTTTGTATCGTACATGTATACAATTTTTGGTATATATGGTAGTGCGGTAGACACTCTCGAAAACGTAATGAGTTATCATCATGACATGGTTTAACACCAATTTTCTTCATGGCGAACAAGAGAGTTGGGTACTCTAAAAGTAGACAAAACTAACGAATATGCAAAGAAACCATTTTCTTTCACTAATGTCTATGATATAATCATGGCGACGGTGGTAAAGGAGGATTGGTGCAATAACAAAAAAAATATGCACAGCACATTGAGAAACAAGACATGTCATTGTACTGTCTGCAAATGTCAAAATATTATACATACTTAAAACTGATGCTGTTAGAAAAAAGAAAAGTTTTTTTTTGCTGCAGGCAACAATGTTGCTTTTTAGGCTGATGATCAAGATATTTTTACACCTTACAGTAGTCAAGTCACGTATAATGACAAGTAAAACAGGGTTTAAATATTTTTGCTTTTTAAAGAAAAAAACAGATAAGCAGTTCAGAAAACAAGAAAAAACTAGTATTCTATAAAACAGCTGGAGATTTTCCTTTGTTTTTTAATCAACTGTGCTGTGTAATGTACATATTTTCACATTACCGTTATTGCAATTTTTACGAAAAAAACAAACAAAAGTTTATTCTTTTGCTCCGCCTTTTTTGTGCTTTTCGCAAGGTTTTTACTGGGTCACTAGTCACTTACGCATGGAAAATGAAGACATAAGTTTTAATTACAATTTTACTTTAAAGTACATGTACAATGTATAGACATTTAACATATTCACTCGCTTGGTAGATTTCTAATGTTTCAGAAAAATAGATCATCATCCCATAAGCATCGCCCAGAGGATACCCAACTTTTACATCCACCCACTCGGCTCACCATCAACGTTTATTTTGTTTGTTTCAAAACGTATGCTAAAATAACAACAACACAAGAAAATTTCTAATAAACATTTTTTGACTTAATGCTTCTTGATACTTTGATGATCATGATGATCATGAAGAAAATCCACTTGTTTTACTTCAGGGGAAAATATCAAGGGAAGCTGTTGGGCTTGGGAGATGACGAAGATGATGATGATGAAAGGAGAAAGTAGAGTGAAAGCTGCTTGTGTACAAACTAACAACAAGAAATTATGTTTTTTCTTACCCGCCTTTTTCTTTTTCCTTCGCTACTAATTACAGTTTCCACTTTTGTCTTCTTATCTTCAGAATGATAATATGTATGAGTGGGTGGTAGAAAAAATGTGGAGCACTATACACAAAACACAATATCAACAAAGATAAAAAAATACTCCCACTTTTTGTACACAAACAAGCCATCAAAGCTTCAAATCTGTCTGTATGTATCTCCATCTCCTTCAAGGAAAAATATTGTATAGAAATTTCGGTCTACTGACTAGTTTTTTTGGTAAAGTGGAGAGCATTTGAGGGAAATATACAAAAAAGAGCAAAAGTTGTTTTGTATATCTGTAAATATTGTGATGCATTTGTATATATACGTTTGTAAGTACATCAGGGTATTTCTTGTTATTCCCTATTCACCATCACCATCATAATATATGCAATAGTTGGTAGCCTGTTTCCTTTCCTTCATCATCAACATCATCTTCTTCTTCTTCGTAGTCATCTTGACTTAACTTGAAGAATCTTGACATGTTCTTATCTTGCAAGCTTGAGTGAAAGCATATAAAAGAGGCTCAATGTGTAAGTAGCATTATATCATATCAGGAAAAGCCCTTGATACGTTACCATTTCTTGCTGCTCTCCTCAAAAAAGAAGAAATGTAATTTGGATGATGAGAAGGAAAAGAATAATACAGACATTTTTTTCTGACTGCTGTTTTGCTTTTGAGAATAGGAGAAAACATACATGGGAATACAAGATAATGACGATACAATCTTTTCATATTTTTTTTGGTGGAAGCAGCCACATTTGCAGCAGAAAAACAGGAAAAATGACATGATGTAAGAATAAAATAAAATAAAATATAAGTAGAAAGAGAAAAAACAACAAATCTGGATGGTGTGTGTGTTGCTCAGTGTGCTTTGTCATTACGGCTGTTTTGGGTATGGAATTATTTTTTGGGGAAATGAGAAGAAAAGAAATGACAGGGAAGGAAGAAGAGAAACGAGACAAGTGGGAGGACATACAGAGAAATCAAGAAAATGAAGACTTTTACACGACGGCAGGGAGCGGAGCTGTAGGACCCACGCCACCAGAGACATTAGTAAATGAACATGGCATTTTAATCATAAATGAATTAGAATGTTAGAGACACACAAGCTCTCTCACAAAAAATAAATGTTGTAATTTCGGTTTTGTTGTAAATGTGTAATTAATGGAATTAAACAAAGGCAGCGGGGGACTTGGGATGATGATGTGATGAGAAAAAGATTTCATGGATTTTTTTCTTCATGGGATTCCATGAATGGGGGAGTATGTTGGGTGGTGTGGCATATAAAATAACATGTTTTTTCTATTCATAGAAAGAAAGAAATATGATAACCGATATGATACAATATAACATTTTTTGTATACATTTCTCTGGTGCCCACGTGTGTGTGCAGGAAGGCATATCAGAGCAGAGAGCATGTAAGTTTTTATCCTTTTTGTATCGCGTGTATAGTGTGGTATGAGTAGTGTTTTTCTCTGCCATAAACCATAACATATTTTCCCTAAGGACAATTTTAACTTTTGACAGGATTAGGCGAGAATACCCAACGCAGTTGTTTAGCTATCTCTTTAACCGCTCGCTTTAGCTTCTTTCTTTTTTTTCAACTAAAAGTTGACATGACACACAACAGGAAGAAAATAGTCACAAGTTCCCATACCAGAGGAAGGAGACCCGTGAAGTTAGTTGACCGTTTCATACGTTTTTTTACTGCAGGCATCACACGTCATAAAAAACTAGCAGCACTTTTACAAGACATATTTTTTTCCTCTTGTACACTTCAAGGCAATGCAACAAGGAAACAAGCTTATATATTTTTGGCTGCTGTTCTGTTGCTATTTCTTTCATGTTATCTAATTCACGAGCACCAAAAGCCAGAAAAAAATTTCATTGCACTTAACATCTCGAGCTGGTGGAGGGAAACTCGCCTCGCCACTTGCTTAAACCTAATAAGAAAAATATGTATAGGAAATAATCTGTATACAATGTGTGAGGGCCAATGTCACAAAAAGTGCATATAACATTACATGTCACAAAAGCTTATAAAAATGTCACAACCACTAGGCACACAAAACACAATGAGATGGCAAAAAATGTAATATTTCTCTCTTGGGCATGTTATGTACACAAAGCTTATACGAAGAAGGGGAAATGAAAAAAAGAAAGATGCATTGCGTAAAAAATGTGTGATTTTTATGTTTGGTTTGAGCTTACTTACTACACACAAAGCCATATACTAAAACATTTAATATTGGATTGGTGGTGAACGATGATAAATATAATTTCTCTCTGTTGCATTGCATTTAAAAAAACGTACAAGGAAACTCGCTGCACGTACATTTCAACGGTTTATCAACTTTTGTAGTAATCCGTATTATCGGATTACATGCAGCTTGACCGTTACACCACCACACCACCGACCTTACCGAAATGGAGATTATCATGAGCTGAAAACGAGAAGAGTGCTTTACAGCATTTTTATTTGCCTTTGGGTCTCTCTCTCGCGACATGTAATAAGCGATTCATTGACATCCGTCGTACTGTACAGTTTTATGTTTCCCTGATAGCAACTATGACTACTGAAATGATAATATGCTCATGACCGTCGTCATCAAATCCAATCCACACGAGACGCGAGAGGACTGTCACTCAGAAAATCAGTATGAGATGCCACGCCACGTGCCATCATCATCACAACGCAACACACAGGAGTAAGCAGAGCGAAGTAGACAGACAGAGGGAATAAAATGAAAAGCCCTTTTTCTTTAAGATTGTTGTCAATTGTCGTGTCAATGTCAGTCTTTTTCTTACACGCTTCCTTAGGTGCAATGATGATGATAATGATGGTATGTGGCTGTCTGTCGGTTTTCCTCTTTGCTTGTGAACTGAAGCTTTCGACTGTGTGTTGATTGAATTGTGTTCATTAGGAAACATGCTATGTGTCTTCTTCAGAGACACACATTACTTTATACACTTTCTCTCTAGATACCTATCCATCTATTAAACATGTTACATTCAAAAAGGGAAATTGGCTTGTGTGTTGGGCTTGTGGTATGACGGTATGGCTGTGTTGGATTGGATTGGATAGTTGTGTAAGTAGCGACTTGACTAATTCATCCGTTTCCTTTTCTTCTTCTTCTTGTCTGACACTTTTTGTCTTCTTAACTCTCACTGTCCTCTTGCGTGTCCTCATGTCATGCTACAGTGCACATTGATGAGAGCTAGCAGCAGGAACACCTCATGTCATCACCACCACCATCACAATACATTGCTTAACCATCCTTAAGAAAAGTAAAGAGAAGTAAAAGAGAGAGAAAAAAAGTGAGAAAGCTTATCTGAATCACAATCATCTTCTTTCCTCATCCAACTAAATTGACAAGACAAGGCACTACTTTCCTCGCCATCTCTAATCTACCATGCTTACTTACACCTTTCCCTTCGCGAATCTAATCCACTTGCTGATTTTGATCGTCTTTATTGATGATGATGATGACAACGAGGATGATCAACATATGATTGTATTGATACAGAAACAAGAAATGGTGATAATCCAACCAGCTTTTTTTTCTTTCTGTTTCTACCCATTCAACCGTCTATTTCTGCTTCATGTTGATGTGTGTTGCGTCTGTTTGTGATATATCTTATTATTACGCTACACACCATATTGTTAGCTTTGCACAAGCCAGAAATTTTCTTTTACCGATGAGAGATGATGAGCAAAGTCTGGTGAGATGATAGAAGAAAGTCTGTAAATGATGAGAAGTGACGGGACGATGACTGCTGCAGAATTACAAATGTGTACTATCCTGCCAAACATTTATTTTGTTTTATGTTGTTTTTTTGCTTCATAGCCCAATAACTTTGTTCCTTTTAATTTTCTGTGTCGTTTGTAGTTAATGCTTTCAAGAGCAAAAATAGTGCCCATACTTATATTAGAACTGAGAATTGCCATAAGAAACTATAATTTTACTTTATTCTACTAATTTTGCCTAAGGCATGGTTTAGGCATGATCATACATACATGTTTGAAACAAATTATCGCTTTTCATCCACCACCAAAGATTTTTTTTCCATTTCCACCTTGGGCTAAATATTAAAAATACAGAAAGAAAAGGAAAATGCGAAAATAAATATGATGTTTTGGGAAGGCAATATGCGACGATTCTTTTTCCTTCACACACTACAGCCATGCTAGACCACACAGCTAAATAATAATTAGTATTACCTGGAGCTCTGCCGCTCGCTGTCTCCTTCTGAGAAAAGCCTGTGTGCTCTGTGTTTATTTATCTCTTGATGATGAAGAAGTATGAATCTCACCTTTGAACTGCAATTCTCTGAAAGAAGCACACCACTACACACAAAACCCATACAATAAAATACATACCTAAGTAAATGGATGAATTAATAAAGAAACTACGCTTTTCTCCTTTTATCACATTTCATATTTTCCTTGGAAAGATAAATATACATACAGAACCTTCAACTCTACTCTATATGTAACATGTATATTTTTTGATGATGAGAAAATACAAAGTCGACAAGATGAAGAGAGAGAGAGAGGAAAAAGCTGCATGTGCCTCAGAGGAGGTAAAATGAAGAGAAGAAATATGAGAAGAAGAGCTCGCTCTCACTCTTTCACTCACTCTTCCATTCTTTCTTTTTTTCTCATTTCGCCTCTGGCCCTGCCCTGCCTCCTTTTACTTCTCATGAAAGTCTACAAAGCTAAAGTGAAGACTCGAAGAAGAGTATTTTTTCTTCCAGGTTAAACTGCTTTTGCTTCTTATGTTGCTCCCGTATAAAAAATACTACGCAGATAACGCGCTTCATCTTAACAATATGTTCTGCTATATATATCCATATTATGCATCTCTCTGTGTATTTATAGTCATTGCCATCGCCATCACCAGCGAATCATATGCAAAAAGTGGAAATAAATTAAGAGTAAAGAAGAAAAAGATGAAGAAAGCATAGCAGTCATAATATTTTCTCTCTTCTTTCCAACTAAAGTAGTGGGAGAAGTGGTAGTAGCTGTTGTATAAGTAGAAGAAGAAGTGAGTCAATGAATTTTTAAACACACGTCGCTTCTTTTCCCTGCTTACTTTGTTGTACCCTCTGCAAATTCACTACTTCACCACCAACCAGTACAGAACTTTGTTAAAGGAGGCAACCAGCCATTGAGGCGTAAAGCAATATATACTACTATCCCATCCCATCCAAGTTGAATCATGCCATATTATAACCCTTTTCCCTTTCTCTCTCCATTTTTCTCTTCCTTCATAATATTCTCTCTCTCTCTCTCTCTCTCTCGGAGTTCTCATCATATTCATATATAATATTGTAATCGCTTTCTCCACCGGTTTTTCTGGGTTAATGAAGATATACAACAACAGCCTCACTCTCTCACCATAGCTGTTGTACTAAAGAAGACTTCATTCCATTCTGCTACTCATTCCTCGAGCGCAGATAAAGGCGTGCTGCTGTTTCTCAAGTGGAATTTGTATCCAGAAGAAAAAAATGAAAGAAAAAAGTGACAGTATGCTCGCTTCTATGTTTTTTTCTTGCATATCTTTATTTTCTAAGATAGAATGGTTATGAATATAACACGTAACTTGTCCATTTATATGAATGGGGTAATATAATAGTGTTACGTTATATGTGGGATGGTGATACAAGTACATATATCCCAAAAGAACCAAAAGGGATGAAGTTGATGATGATGAGTGAGGAGAAAAAAAGGAGCCCAAGCAGCCATGCCAAGCCAAGCCACTTGTTCAGTTTTTTATAATGACTTAGCGTGGGATTAGCAAGTAATAGACACATGAGAAGGTTCACAAGAGAGAAAAAAATAGATGGAGAGAAAAGAGGGATCGTATTATGCATTCACATAAACATGACACGCTTCTCGAATACCAAAAACTTGTTTCCAGCGTTTTTTCATAAATAAGCATATGTGGAGCTTATAAACGTAACAATTTTTTTCTTGGAGATGCGATGAATGCGTCGGTTAAACTTAATACGAAGAAGAAGAAAAAAAATGGCTGGTGATGGTGTTGGTACATAAGAAGGTATGGAACATTGCATTAGGATTAATGTGCAAATTTAGATGCAATTTATTTACAACTTTGTTATGCGATGTGCTTCACTTCAGTTCTCAGCTTCAGTTTTCTTCTTCTCTTGTGTCGGATGGATGAGAAAAGAATGGAAAGGTTATGTACATAAGAAAAAATAACTATAGACAAGTGTATAAAATGTAAATGAAGTTGGCAAATGCAAATGGATAAATAAGGGGGAAAAGAGATGAAGGGAAAATAGAGAATATTTTTTTAGTTAAGGGAAAAGGGAAATTTTTGGAAATTTATTACTGTAAAAAATAAACTGACGATGGGAATATTTTTTTTGTAGGCTTATTAATATATATTTTGTGTATAAAAATATATAAATATGTTTGTATTAATTTTTTTCTGAAATCGAAGCACGTACTGCCGGTTTGACTGTTTGAAGATATGTGTGTGTGTGTATTTTTTCCCTTCTGTATTTGTCGAGTTACTTTGTACATTTTTGTAACAAAAAAATATATGGAGGAAACAAGAAAATTTGGCAGTGATCTGAATGGAGGCAGAGGAACGTGAAGGATCTGCATGGATTGCATATCAATTTGTTGAACAAGACGTTCTTTTTTCAGTTGGGTAGTTTTTTATTATTGTTTTATATCCTTATTTTTCATAGATGTGAAATAATATTAAGTTTTAGTGAATAGAAAATAAAAGGGTTATATGAAAAAAGTTTGCTAAAGAAATGATTATGCAAATATTACTCGATAAAAGGGATGGTGGTGGGGGTAAAGGGTTAAGTCTGAATCCCAATAAGTAGATAATATGTAGAATATGTGTGTAGGTACTTTTGTATTTAACGATGATAAAATAAAGTCATTTGGACTCATCTGCTGAGAAATTTTGGTGCAATGTTTTAAGCATTTAAAGAGAAAATGACGATGATGATCATGGCTTTTGAAACGACCCAACGACTGGACTTATCCTCATTGTCAGACAAACAGAGGATCATTTCCAAAGATTTTGATATTGGAAACAAGGCAAGCATGCCAAACCATCTTATTCTTCAATATTCCCTTGTTTAAATTACTTCTTCAGAAAAAAAGGTTCACATGGAAAAAGGGAAAGGACGGGGATGATGATGATTCGATTTGGAACGTGGTCGTCACTTTGAACTTTTGTCTAAATTAATTTTGTGCGAAACATGAAGAGAATAGCTAATAAAAGAGAATGAGCTCCTCCACTCCGACTCCTCCAAAGTCACTATACGTATTCCACAGAGAAAATACAATATATTTCTGTTGAAAAATAAGGAATAGGTTGTCTATCTCTCTTTTCCTCGCATTTTCTCTCTTCAATTCAAGTCATGCTCGCATAAGTACGTAGTTAGTCTAATGATAGCCTATGGTCAATTACGCTAGTGGGCTTATCAATAAACGACTAAAAACGAAGTCATGTAGGATATACACGCATCCGCACCGTCTCGTCACCACCGCCACTGTTTACACTACCGTCAAAATTATTTTGACAAAGTCGCGACAGAGTGTTTAAAAATCAGAAAAATAGCATGTTTTTGTTTTGCTCTGCCTATCAGGCAAATAAGCAATCATATTGAAAGAACAGTTTTACTGTGGCACCTCTGTAATTACATGGTGGTGGACACTTTTAACAGTGGGAATGACAACTAAACCTTATATTTTTTCTATTGATTTCATTGTATCTCAAAAGTCTTACCTTTTTCAACAAAAAATCGAGACAAATAAAACTTGATTAAACTGGCGGAAACCATGTTGATGTTTCATAATGTCCTTTTGTATTGCTAGCCAATTCCGATACGCAGTTCAATGTGTAAGTATGCGCCAAATAATAATGAAAAGGACCTGCACCCTGTATAGTCGGTGTGTGTAGGCAGAATTGGAAACGTAGTTTGTATTTTTCTTTTTATCTCAAGTGATGTGATGATGATAATAATGATGATGTGCTTAGAATAATGGGTGGTCCGGCTGATAGCTTTTTGTATAAATTGTAGGTAGGTTTGGTATAGTAGTATAAGACAATCTACTACTTCGCGTACTTGCAATATTATTGTTATTTCTCTTTTTTCAGTATCGCACCATCATCATCATCACCACCACCAGTAAAAGAATAAATGAAAGTTGAAAGTGAAAGAAAACAGAGAGAATCACAGAGAGACTTTTGGTAAAAGTTGAATAAAATGAGAAAACCAGTGAGGCTATTGTAATAATAAGTATTCTTATTCTTGGTATATATATATTTACTCCCCCGCCTCTCTTCTTTACTATTCCTTTGGGTTTTTCTTTTCTGGACAAGAAGTTGAAGGAGAAGAAGAAGACCGCATTTGGTTTGTTATATGTATTTTCCCTAAAGAAGGCTTTCGAAATTAAAACTCTTTGGGAATATCGAGCACAAAGGGAACAAGACATAATAAGAATAACAAAATAACTTGCTCTTCTCTGCTACTACCACTTTCACAACCACTGCATATACACAACAAGAGAAAAAGGAAAATGGACAGTAATAATATTCTAGCCAACAAGCCTTGTTCCATGTACTTCACTGCAGAGAAGTAAAAAAACAGAAGGACAAGTAGATATACAAAAAGAAAAGATATTGGCGAAAACGTTTGAAAATTTCCTGCTGTTCTTCTTCTCCTTCTTCTTCAAATAAGAAGAACGGCAGGAAACGAAGAATAGTGCAGGGGCCAATGAAGACGATAATATTATTTTGTATGTGTCGTAGTTCTAGACTGACCCCATTCCTTAAGGCCACATCATCATCAACAAGACGACTATGATAAAAAGCATGTACAATAGTTACAGAGGTCTTCATGGATTCATAGAAAAAGAAGCTTTTCATTCCACATTATTGGTCTTCCTCCAGGAGCAGCAGCAGTGCACACGCATAAAACAGTTTTGTCACGAAGTTCAATTGATGACTCAGAGGAATTGTGTGTAGTGTGTGGAGAGAGTGAACAACAACACAAGAGAGAGAAAATCCTCTCTTTCAAACATACAGTTAGATCAGTAATAAGCTAAAAAAACGGACGGCATGGAGAGGAACTGAAGCGGAAGTGGAAGAGCAAGAGAACAGCAGCAAAAGAGAGAAATACTCTCCTTTTGCTTTCGGGTCCTTCAAGTCATCTTGGTACATAAGCATACATACTAGCTCTGGGCAAATGGCCAGTTTTTCTATTGCCTTTTTGCCAATAATACAAAAACCCAGCAAAAGCAAGTACACTTTTGTTGAGCTCCATACTAATTCCGAGGGAGCCGTGGGTGGGTGTGGGTCGGTCATCATATCAAAATAAGGTTTGTTTTGTGTAAGGAGACGTAGTCCATAAGGAAAATGTCTGCATACTGCATAGACCACCAAAGAGGACAACCATAAAAAAGTCTCTTTTGGCCTTGTAGACATTTTCCTCGTTTGCAATAAACTCAATGAGATTGCTTCTCTTTTCTTTTCTTGTTTTTCTTCACCACCTCATCGTGGTCGGTGGGAAGAAGAAATGAATGGATAGATGGCCATATAAAAAAGGATGATGGTGATGTTGTAGTTGTAGCAGTGCTTATATAACAGGGGCAATAATAAAGAGTAACAACAACATCATCATCCAACAAACTCAACAAGAGAAAGCAAACTACACTTGAAATAGGATTTTTACAGAGAAAACGACCAACACCATTTTTGCCACGCCACAGGAGTGTTTGTGGTGGTGATGATGGTTGGTGAACATACTGCATGTCTACAGTACATTCTATATTTACTATACATGTATGTGTATACATTATACATACCTATACACCAAATAGTTAAGCAAGCCGTGTAATAAAAAAGTCTGATGTGTGTTTTTTTCGGAGGAACGTTTGTGTGAAGTAGAAAAAGGTACAAATTGATCAGTGAGTGTAATGGCAGTTTGCGCGCACTATTATTACTTCCATTTCACTGCCGCACTTGGAGAGAGAGAGAAAAGTGGAATTCTGGAGTGACTCGTGGTGCGGTGTGGTGGTTGGAAATGAGTAACCGTTGGTCATCATATCGTCGGCATCATCACGATCATTTAGAGTCGAAGCTAAAAATATAATGGAATGGAATTGAGGGAAAAGGTGTTCGTGCTTTGTGGGTTTGGATTATTTTGGAATTCTGAATGCGAGTAAATATAAGATGATAAGATAAACTGGTAATTTTGCTGGCTTGCATGGTTAAATCTAATATACGGAATGAAGGAAGGAAATGATTGCTAATTTTTTAGTTTTCTGGTATATTATTATTAATACGCCTGTTTAACATATTTGGTATACAGTAAATTTTCAGTGGCTTGTTGCTTTCCATTTTATAAATGTGGCAATCAAGAAATAATCGAAAGAATTATTAGTTATTTTTTAGTTAAAGCGTTTGAAGTATTATTTTTGAAGGTGTACCAAAGGTTTAAAATGAAAGATTGGAATTGTTGACGTGTATTGGCAGGTAAATAATGACCATCGAAGTCCTGGTAAATTTGTAGATTTTTTAAATAAAAACTGAGATAATTGCACTATCATACCATTTAAGTTATTTAGTCCAAAAAATATAACTACAGATACACTAGTAATCATAGAATCGGACTTCATGGATGCCATTGGAAATTAGTTTATTTCTCGAGCTTTCGAATATTATCTATATTCATCTTCAGGAGAATGACCTGGTCTGAGTTTCCAGAAGGTATCCCATATTAAACTCATCGTCAGTCTGAAATGACCTGCAGTAAAACAAGTTGTAAGGAAGTGTCGGTTTGGCCGGTGGTGATGCGGAAGCACTTCGTCCATTTCTTATATATTTTTTACAGTCAGTCAAGTAATGTTCTATTACATACTTTACTTGTTATACTATAATCGCCATAATATAAAACATATATATCCGGTATAATGATTACTACACAAGTAATCCCCAACAACAACCATACCACCACCACCACCCTCAATCTAAAAACACAGTTTTGTCTGAGTGACTTGACTCTGAACGAGTTAAAATCCTCCGCGTTTTACTGCTTTTTCCCCTTTAAAAGATTCAGAAAGAAGATTCAGCTCAACTTGTTCATATACCACCACCATTGTTGGTTTGGTTGATATACCAGTTCAGTGGTGTTGGATTTAAGCTTTAGCTCACTCTCACAAAAAAACATAACTACATAGTAAACCAAAACTCAAACCCTGTTTTAGCTTTCTTTATTTTTTTCTGGAGTACCAACTAATCTCGTCATGCAATCAACCTCTCAACGTTATTATGACTTTACACACAAACACACACACACGACTTTTTTTATTACTTGACTTTTTCTTTCTCAAACAGTTTAACCGGAATCTAAAGAAAAGTTATTTTTTCCACACTACTTTTACTAGTGTTTCTTAAGTAAACTTAATAAGAAAAATTACATAATATACTTTACATTATGGGCAATGGGCAGGCCCAAATGTAAAGCTCAACTTAACTCACAAAAAGCTCATGATGATCGCCATCATCGTCATCATCATCATCCTATTTATTTTCTCAAGTCTCCTCATAAAAAATATACTACGCTCACTCTCCACAGGAGTGAGTAGTACTCTTTTACCCCCAAGAAAACACTCCAAGTATTATTGTTGTTGTTACTGTTTGTAGTTTGCATGTACCAATAATTAATTGTGGCGTGCCATGCCCATACATACATACCATCCATTTCCACTTGACTACTTTTTTCCCGACTATAAAAACATTTTCCATTTTATTTCCATGTTTTCAAATTAATGTGCATGTGAATAAGAGAGATTGTGTTTCTGTGTTTTGTAAAAACTCAAGAGTAAAACAGTAGGAGAAAAAAGAGTCATTTTATTACTTCAGAAAAGAAAAGTTGCACTTCAATTTTTGATTTAGACGATATCAGTTTAGTGGAGTGTACCTACCCACTACCCATACCAACCACCCATTTTATAATATGCAACATATCGTCAGCAGTTAAAGGGAAACAAACTACTTTATTTATGAGATTAGCAAGCACAACAAAACATTAGTTTTACATATGCTTGCATAAATGCATACATCATCATGTAACATGTATTACTCGGGAAAATAAATGAGTGTGATTGTATTTTTGTCCATAGGAAAAAAATGATGAATGCAAAAAAATATAATCAGTTTTGAAATATTAGCTTGTAAAATAAGTGCACATGCAGGTTTTAGCTTTAGTATAGCGTAATGTATTATGTCTTAACTGAAGTTTTATTGTCGTTGCGTTGAACAGCAAAAAAAGAAGTTTTTTATACTTTCTTCATTTCATTTTCACTCTGAAGACTTGACTTGACTCCTTCTTGACTGGGTTTATTAAATGACCTGTGAAATTGCATGAGAGCGAGTGAGTCAAGTGTGTATCCATTTTTATGTAATTTTTTTCTTGGAAGCTAAGTAGATGAAGAAAAAAGGAGGAGACGAGAGAATGTACGTAAAAGTAAATAAAAATTTGCACAATGTATTTTTAACTGCCTCCTCCAATTTTTCCGTTTTAATGACCCTCGTGGTTTTATTAGTTACTAGAAAGTATACTCCCGGGTTTTAAAAAAATGAGTTGGTTTTCGGTTTTGGTGTGCGGTTCACTGAAAATTACAATGCTGCTGCTTGTATGGTGGTTGATGGTAATGCTTCGTAGATTTTTGTTAGGTCGCTTTGTTAGATGAATTTATTTTGTTCGCTTTAACTTTTTCTTTAAATCCTTTTTCCAGTTTTACTGCTCAATCCAAAAAAAGTTACAGGATTACATACATGAGCATGAGCACACCATTAAATACCACACTAGAAGTACACACAAAAGCAGCAACACACTACTTACAATTTTTTTCTGCTGCTACTTTCTCTCCAGCTGCTATATATGTTATGGTTAGAGAATTTGTGCTTTTCCCATTTTATGACCCATGCTGTTCGTGACGTGGTCACCCTTTGAAAATAAAAAGTTATAAAAAAATATTGGACCTTGCCATGGTGGTTTCGCTATATATGAGGGCAAGTAAGGCACAAAAACTAGTGACTTGACTTTTTGGTCCAGTATTCCACTTTTTAACCCTTTTTGAAAGCGGTCATCTACATACATTTTTGTGATGTTTCCATGTCCCCTCCAAAGAACATAACACATTTCTGCTTTTCTACGTGTTAAATTATACAAACGCGTCAGTCAGTAAAAATGGTTGTTCATGTTGCTCTTGTTCCGTTCTGAGTAATATCCCACAACTTTTAACTGGACGACTGTAAAAAATGTCGGTGAGTCAGTTCAGTTCATGTGTCACGTTGTGCCTTCACCATCAAACCTTTCAATATAGCTATGTATGCATTGAGGGATTTTCCTCTGATCCCTCCACACACAAAGGTATGTACATGAGAAGAAGAAAAAAATGTCGTAAAAAATTACACACTGAGCCAGTAAGCAGTTTATAGAGAGGTCGTAAAAAATGCATAGTAGCAAGAAGTACACTGTATACAAGGTAAACCGGAAGTCTGAACACGTTTCTGTAGTAAAAAATATGATATACTCAACAACGACACCTTTGCTCCTTTTTTATTATTCATTCTCCGAATTCTCAAGTAGCTAATCTCTCAGAAATAAAAAATGGGTTGGGGGAAGGATTGGGAGGTGGTGTGAACATTTTATTTTCGGGGGTAAAATAATAATTATGAAAGGGTTGCTCTGGATGATTTGATTTGGTTACAGTAGAAAATTTCAGTATTCAAGTTTATTTTTTGAAGATATGATTGGCTTGTTGCACGTGTCGCCAAATGTCTTTGTCAATGTCACGTCACACCAAATCATGAAGGAAGGAGGAGGAAGCCGGTACTACAACATCAAGTTATTCTATTGTTCCTCTTATCTTCTCCCCAACAAAGTGTATAAACATCTATCTCTCTTGCCGGTTTGATTTGACTGACAATCGTAGACAAGGAAATGGAGAAAAATTGAGAAGAAAATTGCATATTTTTCTTC
The DNA here is from genome assembly GCA_034693345.1 of Entomobrya multifasciata. Taxonomy (NCBI): domain Eukaryota; kingdom Metazoa; phylum Arthropoda; class Collembola; order Entomobryomorpha; family Entomobryidae; genus Entomobrya; species Entomobrya multifasciata. The sequence goes on from JAQFXM010002829.1 coordinate 16,717, forward strand.
CCAAACCGTTTTACAACCCATCACTCATTTTCTTTACAGACAGAAACGACAGTACCTTGCATACTTACTTTTTTAAGATGCAATACAAGTCGCAACCATTTTTTACATCCGCAGACACATTCAAGTCTCCATAGCAGCCATACCCTTCCCATTTATACAAAAGATCTGATAAGGGTAGATTCAAAAATGACGCAGAGGGATGACATTTCCCCAAGGGCCCACTCGTCACCCGACAAAATGTAGTCTCATTTTTGACAGAGGAGAAAAAAAGAAATGAAAAAACCGACATCCGTGCAAAACCAACAAAAAAAGGTAGAGAGTATTCCTCATAACATTTCTCCACTGCGTACAATAGTATTCCATGTTGTACAACAATTTATGATGATAACAATCTATCGTACTGCGTGCTATACACTCTCTCAAAGTATTCATGTTATGAATGGGAAATAACCAACCAACCTTGGAAGAAAATAGACAAGACGTAAAAAATCAGCCCAGTAAAGAATAGGGAAAACGGTTTCTCTTGGGAGGAATAGAACGATGAACGTGCTTCCTTCTTCTTCTTCTTCTTCTCCAACTTGAATTACATTTTTTCCAGTTTTCCCGTTAAAAAAACAAAGGCATGTAAAGATTTGCTGGTTTTGGTAACTCAGCTTTTACACCAACATCACCACCACCGCCTAAAAAGGGTTGACGATGATGGGGCATTTACAAGGACAAATTAAAGTTTGGCTAAAATTATTAGTTTTAACAGTGTACTTTATAAGCTACTTTTATATTATTATTATGTAAATGGTCACCGTGTTTTAGTCTGCATACCACACGTACAAGGTATTTAAGCACTAAAAATCCACCAAGACGACGACATCGCATCGTGATCGTCCTTTTATCCACTTTACTTTCCTGCCTTCTCTCTCTCCTACCTTCTATCTTGATCAGTAGTTTTTTGTGTGCTTATTATGTATGCATATCCCTACTCTCTCGCGTGTATTATTTAATTGGCCGTGTGGTGGTGGTGGAAGAAGAAAGAAAGCAAATAAATGTGTATCTTTAGTATGGTTATATTTGTTAAAAGGAAATGTATGCATATCGACTACACTTGCCTTAAAGAATAAGAAATAAACTGATATGTATATATTTTTAAAAAGAGTAGCTATCATGACAAGCCTATTTTACTACGTGTGCACACATGCATATTATGTGATGTGAATGATAAGTAGTATGTGTTTGTAAGCAAAAGTATAAAAAAGTATGTATGCGGGGGTGCACATGGATTTTGGATGGATGGAGAAGCTCTCTCTCTGAGTTGAGTGTGTATATTTTAAGTAGCTTCCGCTCGTTCCGTGCTAAGCTGCCACTAACAAGTTTAAGGAAGCTCGTTTTAATAATATTACTTTTCCATTTTCTCTCTCTCTCCAGCTATTTTACTCCAGAAAAAAAGAAAGTGAGCTGGAAAGAAAGAGAGAAAGTAGATAAGAAAGTGTATATGTGTTTTTGTATGCATGTCTAATTCAATAGTAGCCAATATAATATGTATGTATATTTTTAAGGTATGTTTGTGTATTGTAAGTCAATAACTCCTTCTTATAAGCTTACAAGATGGAATAGAATAGAAGAGAACAAAAAACGAACCTTTTTTATTTTTGGCCATGTAAGAAATATCGAGTGGTTTTCCTGTTTTTCCCTGAAATTCTCAAGAAAAAAACAAGAAGTGGTGGAAAGAAAAAAAAGTTTCCAGTTGTTGAGGGTACGTTTTATATTTTTTCTACTTTCATAATATTCATGTTGAGAAGAGAGAGTTGAGTTGGTTGAGTGAGAAGAGTTTTTTTTTTGGGATGGTGGTGGTGTTAGTACAGTTATTAGCTATTCCGAGCGTGGTAAAGTAAGTGGGTGTGTGCCATAGTGCTAGCGTTAGCTAATATAAAACATATAACATGTAGTTATATAATGTAAAATGAATAGACTGTCCAAATGAATTCCTCCAAATTTTTTTCTACTAGAGTGACTCTCTCTTTCTCTCTAGAGCAAAACCATCAAATTTGCAAATAATTCGCATTTAAACAAGCATGACCCTTTTCCCCTTCAATTATTATTACTCAGGCACTCCAAAAGAGCTTTTTCCGAAAAATTCAGGCATTCATTTTCATCTTCTCTTTCCCAAATAAAAAAACAAGACCAATTTGAACATGACCTGAGCTACTCAACTCATTACTTTTCTGGTGTGTATAGCCCATATCACATCATTTGCCATTTAAATAAAATGCTTCGTAAATTTTTACTTCTACATTCATTCTCTCTCATCCTTTTTATAACTTTACTTGCTTTTCCTTGTGTTTTTTTTCAAGGAAAAGCTTTTTATTCAGATAGTCAACGCACGTATTTTAGTAGAGAGAGACCCTTCCACCAATTTTCTACCATCCATCTATCCACCGCCGCCACCACCACCAAAAATCCAATAGCATCCCTTACTTCTGAACTTCCCTTCCTTTTTTTACCCTCTCATCTATTTTCTTCATCTTTTTTGTTTTTTAGCTTACTTCACTTCACATCTTGTGAAAATCTGTTTTCAGAATAAAATAGGAACAAAGCTGAGTTATTGTCTTGTGGGGCTTGTTAATCTTTCTATGGCACTTTATGCTACTTCGTGTCTAAAATATATAGAGATGCTGCCTTTCCAATGGAATACACATGTATAACTTACAACAGAATAATAATTTTTAGCAATGATGGTAAAAGACAAATGGAAATGAATTGAAGAAGAAAAGGAATACGTTTTTTTCTCGTTGGGTTTGTTGGATGTGAGTGAGAAAGTAAGGTCCACTTTTCTTCAAGTCAAGTGGCATGGCAACTTAAGAAAAATATATTATTATGGCGGGCTAAAAGCCATCTCATCTCACACCGCATCGCATCGTTCCTTTAGCTGTGTATGTGCAAGTGTCGCTATTTTTCCCAGAAAAAAATTTATGCTTTTACAAGATCATTGCTATAAATAAATATATGGGAATACATCAATTTTGGGAACACTTTTAACGTTACATGCCACACACCACCGCCACCACCTCCCCCGAATGGACATTGCAACACAAGAAGAATAGCATTAAGCCAAAAAGATAAAATAAGTGGACTATCCATCTCACCGCAAAACAACCGTATCATCATCATTGTGATCTGTGATCTCTCTCTTTGAAAATTATACGCTTTTCCACTTATTCTTCTTTGCGGTTTGGTTTAGTCTGGTCCCTTTTTTACTACACCACACCATCCTACACTTTCCTTTCCTTCCACTCAAATAAATCGTGGCAGTGGACACTTGAAAATATTTAAAGTGAAAGATGAATACGTACATGATATACATTTTATATGTAACCAAAGAACCCTTTACACCCCGCCACCAACCACCACCACCATCTTGACTCAACTTAACTCACCCTTTTTCCCTTCGTCCTCATCATGATTACATTATTATTATAACAAGAGGGAAAGAAACAGGAAGGAAGTTGTATGTAAGCAGCAGGAGCATTTCAAGCCAGTAATAAAAAATATGGTGAAGTAGAAGATTATGAGGGCTATAGTCTGCTCTGCTGATTGCACATTTTACTTTTTCCCTGTTTTTGTCGACACTCACGAGACAAAGCATTTTCTTCGCTGTAATAAATCCATTAATAATCCACTTTTATTACTCTCGCATAAACAGGTAGAAAATAAACAGTAAGAAAAAAATATTGTTGACAACGTAACATTGTTACTTTACTCTACTCACTTGAAAAAAAATACTTGTTTTTCTTGCCTACTCAAAATTCGATAATTTTTTTTCTTCTCTGGAGTGTAAAGCAAAGCAAGCGTATCATCATGACAAAGTGATGTAAAATTATTGTGTAAGTAAGCAGGAAAAAAAGGAGCAAAAACACACGACTCGACGGTAATAACTGCAAACAATACACGCGTGTTACATTACATGAACAAGTTGAATAACAAGCTATTTACGCACACAAACACACATACCTACCTACTACACACATATATATTTTTATGTACCAAATTTTTTACAAGAGAATGAACAAGCGAGTTGTTAAGTAAGTGAAGTGAGTTGTGAGAGAGGAGTTGAGAGTCTTGTAACTGTAGCACGGTTGGTTTAACCTGAGAAATTTTTATTTTTGAAAGGAAAGCAACGGGCAAACACATAACACATCAGAAGAAGAAGGCTAATGTAATGTAAAGTAGCATATTTACTTACATAAGTTACGTTACAATTTTTTTAGGGTTTTTAAAGAAATGAACTTGTGGAAAAAATGGAGAAGAAAAAAAAAGGTAGTAAGAAGAATTTTTGAAGAGAGAGGTACAGAGGAAAGGCAAGGAGCTTAAAAAAGGATAAGCTGCATGAAGAGAAGAAGAAAGTAAACAGGGGAGAAAGAGAAAGTTGGTTTGGTTTTGGTGCAGAGTTTTCACTGCTATGCTGCTTGGGAAAAAGCTGATGGCTCAAGTGGCTTCCAGCTCACTTCCATACTTGCTCTCTGGCACGCAACAGTCGTCAGTCGGTTATTTCCTTCAGAGTGTCGTGTCGTGTGTCTTGTGTGTGTGAACGGAGTATATACCTTACTTTGTTTAGCATATTCACTTAACATTTTACTTGTGTATATTGCAAACAAGGGAGAAAAAAACTGAGCTTTAAACAAAAAACCAAGGCATAATAAATATAAAGACACTTTTTTTCTTTGTGACTTGATCTCCTTTACAAGAATAAAAACCAGGTTTGCTTGGTTTTTGACTCAGACTCTGAGAATCATAGAAAAAACCACGTTGTTTATAAAATAAACCTACTTTACTATTTCTTCGTGTGTCTTTTTTACATTCACTTTCTTCTCCTGTCTGTCTTTCTGTCACGACGTATTAACCTGTTCTGCAGAAGTATAACAGGAAGAACAAAAGCGGTAGCGGTGAAAGTGTCACTTTATTTTATTTCCATTTCTATACACATTTTTTTACTTCCTATTCGTCTCTTAGAATAAAAAATAAATAAACAACTTTTTATTGTGCAGTGCATTCTAGTCAAAATAAAGTCAGCAAAAAATATACTCTCAACTCTTCTGAACTCTTTTGTTTAAACTTGTGAACTTGCTACTCAAAACTTACATATGTATTATCGGTGCTGCTGCGTGTCATTATTATTATAACTGTACATTTTTATTTTGAAAAGAAGAATAAATGACTAAAAATAACACAAGTTATTATTTCCCATGACACTTCCACCGTATTATAAAAGTCACTTTGGTACATATACTTATACCGGTGGTGGTTCGACTGTTGTGGTGTCGTGGTATATTGCATTGTAGCCAAAGCAGAGGTGGTGATTTGGTTGATGGTTTGGTGTTTTTGGTGGTGCTCTTTTGTTTTTCTCTTTTGTTCTTCAGACTTGTTTTTGTTACGAGTTCCATTCAATAAAGTAAACATTCAAAAAAAATACAAGCCCACATACTGACTACTGACTTATACAAATAAACAAACAAAAAAATAACACAAAAAAAGAACCTTTGACTTTTCAGAGTTTTTTCTGCAGTGCAAAAATAATATTTGATGGACCTTCTGCTAACCTTCCTTCTCGAGAGGGTATTTCTTTTGTAACAAAAAAACAAGTATGGATTTTTTCGGATTAATTAATCAAACTAAAGCTTCAGCTTATCCAAGCTTCTTGTAAAAAAACAAACAAGGAAAGTTGTTGACTTATAAATGTGAATGTGAGAGTAGGTAGGTTGGGCATGTTTACTATTTTTTCATGTATACTTTAAGCCATGTGATGTGTGATGATATGCAAAAGATAAACAATTCCTTGAAAAAAATACTTTCTAGGGTTTTTTCTCTGTTTGATCGACGTATTCTATCGTATCGCATCGCATCTCAAAACACACACACACAGCTTTATACGCATCATTCTCCACTTCCTATTTTTAACCCTGTAAATAATAAATAAATCTGAAAGGAGAAAGTTTAAAGTTGATAGTAGTGAAGGACTAAACGCAAATCTTATCCTCGTTCTCCCATCCCGATCCGTCCCTATCCTAAAACTCCGATCTCCGTTCCGATAATATTTGAAACTTTTAAAAAAATCCGATATATTGGATCCGTCCCGATATATCG
>JAQFXM010002830.1:0-22839 GCA_034693345.1 Entomobrya multifasciata
AGAGTGTTATGTATTTAAAATCAGACTGTAAAGACTGAATTCGGATAGCACTGAATAAATAACAACGCATTACATTATATTACATTACGAATAAAATCCTGATGGCACCCCAAAAATTAAGCTGCCAAAAATGACGAGCAATCACGATGGGAAATATTAGTGTCGTCACTGTGACCAAAGTACATAAGTTTAAAATACCATACCGAGGACCTTTCAATAAAAAAGCTAATTGAAGAAGAGGGACTTGGCTTGTGGAAGTGTCCGGTGGTGGCATGCACTTGTCAAATTTTAAAGGAGAGTAGTTTAAAAGGCCATCTGAAAAAAAATTAATAAATCACTTTTAAAAATTGACTAGTGTCTTTACTCTTTACCAAATTTGATCCCAATAAATTTGACAATACAGGACATAGATAATTTGCGACTAATGAGCACAATTAGTTTTTAAAAATAAATGTAGAATTTTCAGGAGAAATAAAGTGTTTTGATTCTGCACAACTTGAATGACGTTTGAGCTTTACACAAAATTAAATCAGTTGGAAGTTTTAAGTTCACTACAGAACTTTTTAAACAGTTCAGGTTTTTCAGGTTGAAATTTGAATAACCAAATTTTAGAAATTTCAGATTTTTACTGCGCTCTTTGTAAAAACGAAATCATTTTAGATCCAATTACTTAAAACAGTTAGCTTTAAAATGTCAACAAGCTATTTTTAGTTTATTTTCAACCAAGGCTTTTTTCTTATAGAACTTGTAAAATGGCGGTTTTACTTCCGCGAGTTCTTGTGATATTTATTTCCGATAGTTTTTTTTAAATTACTTTGATCACAATCAAAATCATTTTTAGTTATTTTAATAATGCTCATTAAGATACAATGCAAGATAATTTCTTCCATCAATTTAGACCCAGCTGAAAATGAGTCGAGCAACAAATGATAAAAACCATCCAACACACGAGAATATTGATTTTATTGGACGAAATTTTGGAAACGTCGTCTGGTGATAATGCCAAAAAAGGCATTCTCCTCCGTAGGATTCTACTTATCCATCTGAAAAGCATAGCCATAACAAACCCATATGTTATGTAACCTCCATATTAAATTTTTTACCTGTTTACCATACCGGTTGGAAGAATAGAGGTCTAAAATGATCCCTACCTCACCAATGAGTGCACGAATCTTGACCACAAGATTGTGGGAACACCTTATGGTATCAATTTCCGTAGTCGTCACTTTGCATACTCGATTTTAAATATTTTAAAATAGTCCTTTTATTTATTGGCCGGAATGCACAAAAAACATGTGCTCATCACTTGACAGGCAAGTATCGAATTAGACAGGGTAACTGTTCAAATAAAATACAGTGAGCGAAAATTTATTTTTAAAGTTCATTTTTTTATCAATACTTTAGCGATTATTCCAAACTTGTTTTTAGCTATACCGGTAAGAGTTAAATGTTTAAAATGTTTTGCCGATATTTGTTTTTAATTTTTACGGTTGTATAATTGTTGGAAAAGGGTACAATTTTGTTTAAAAAATTACACAACCCTAATTGTTGATATTCACTTTGGTCTTACATTTATTAATATTACAGATTTACGTTTCACGTGGAATTTGTGTAAGAATATGCTCACATATTCAAATATATTTGTAACCATGATTGACACCATCTTCAAATCACTTACGAATAGTTTTTTCGGTGCTCTGCTAATGCTTGAAATATTTTCTAATAAAATGAATACTGTTAAAGAGATTAGAAAACCAACGCCGGGTATTAGCGTCAGGATGACTACCGCTGTTTTCCCACCACCATCACCAATTGTTGACGTAGCGTTTTTAGTATGTCTACCTATAAACTTGTCACTGTGAACGTGTAGCTTTAAAAGAACCGCAAAGTCAAAATGCTTATGCCACCACTCGAATATGCCAGTCTCGAAAATATATCTTAGCCGAAGCACTAAATATGGTGGAAAATACCCTTTATATATATATCCCCAAAAGGTTTCAAGAATTTTATCCTTGCCAAGAAAACTATGCTTTCCCAGCAGCTCTTGAATTGTGTGAAGTTGAATTGCCTCTTCCCTTTGTATTATAATTGCTGATTTGTTGCATTTGTTCATATGGTTATTAAGAATTATACATATATTTTCCCAAAGTCCTTTCCCGTAGTCCGGTATCATTGCAGTTTTGTTGATGTATTTCCAAATTTGCTTGGATATTCTATCATTTAAAAAATTTAAACTGTAGTCCAATTTGTTACGAGGGTCTATCCAATTCGTTAGCACGTACCATAGTTCGGAAACTATTGGAAGCGACTCATGACTACTCACTGCGCCATACTTTTTATGTAGTTTACGAAGTTCTCTTATATTATATAATCTCGCAATCGAAAAGGATTTCAAGCTTATTCTACGAGAATATGCAGTAAATTGATATTCCTCTAACTTTTCGAATGTGTCGAATTTGACAAGTGGAGGATCTGCTGTTAATCTTGTCACATTGTCTCCCTTATAAATTGTGCTTAAATACAACCAGATAATTGGTATAAAGAAAAAACAAAAGACGAACGATTTGCTTGCGGTTTTGCCAACATGACTGAAAATGCTTGCTGATTGATCTAAACTGGATAGAAATACAAAATAAATTATTTCATATAAACTTGTCGTTTTGTGTTTACTGTTCAGTTCCTTTGATATTTTGACAATCCAAGATATGACAAAACACGTTGCCAAAATTAAGGACCACGTTACAATATCGAAGGGAGAAATGAGTTCTTGTAGCTGGCGCATCCAATGAATTTGTTCTTTATGGCAGCTTACAAACTGAAGTGGACTGCTGGTTACTATAAATCGGCTGTCTTGAAACTGATTTCGATATCGGTTATGGTTTCGTATTATTGTTGGCCGAAAGAATGGATGATGGTTAATAAACTTTTTTGTGCTACAAGAGCCAACAATTACGTTTTCCCACTGGTATGCATACTTATCGTGTTCCAGAGAGAATGTAATATTTACTGACTTGGGTAAAAGCGACGAAGTCAAGTGAGCGTCAGCTAAGTAGTACATGCCGTGTGGATCATCCAGAATGACTGAATACCTTTTGATAAATTTCAGAACACCTCTTTTGTTTCGTCTCGCTTTCATTTGTTTATATTTATAACGACTTATGTACATAATTTGAACAGAGTGAGGATCAGAATTGATTTCTTGACTTTTTTGTAAAATAGTTTGCAATTTTGTCTCAAATTTTGAGTTAAGTTTTGTGCGAACTGGGAGAGTTTTAAAAGGATCACAAGGATCACAGTACGGGCAAAGTGTTTTTAAAGTGAGGGACGGATATTTCCAGATAAGAATATTAACTGAGAGTCTTTGAAAGTGGTAATTTTCATAAATAACCCCAGCAATCCATTTTTTGATATCATTTCTACAAAGTGAGGATGTATCTGTAGTGCAGATAAGTAGTGAAATAACTGGAACTGTATTTAAGTAGTCGTTCTTCCACGCCTGGTCGTTCCAATTTGTCTGCATGTTTATTGAAATTGGAGTTTTGAGAATGGCTTCCCATTTCCAACCTTTTGCATACAATTCCGGGGAATCATGTTCGGAGGGAGGATTCAGGTAAACGTTTGCCTCGCAAGCTTTGTTCTTATTTGTTAGTTGAAACGACTCTCTTAACGTTTGTGCAACATAGTTCTTGGAAACTTCGTCTAGTAGAAATATTGAACGGTCAGGCGTTCTGCGTTGACAAGAAGACGTGAAGTGCATCGGTAGAGACAAGTTGGTATACCCAAGTTCAAACGGATACAAGTTGTAAATGTTGCAGTAGGTTAGGTAGCGCAGAAGAATTATGGGGTTCTTAACTTCCAGAAAATTTATGTTGGACCCCTTGAAATTCATGACACGAATGTTACAACCGGTAAATGTATTTGTAATGTCGAGTACTTTGTGGATATGATCTTCCGGTGACATAATAGGTATCCCAAAGACACGACCATTTTTAAGAGAGAAAAGAAACAATAACCAAAATTGAAATTTTACTATAAATTTAGCCATAATTAAATTATAAAACTATTTAGTGTGCTAAAATATGTATTTCTATTGCGTCAATGCAGTTAACAGCACAGAGCACTTGTGTTGTTTTAAATAAAAAACACGAAACAATTAATTTACCAGATCCCTAAATTTTAGGCTTACATCTAAATCCTAAATATGAACTTATAACCGTATTTTACAACGACTTGAACTCAATTGATTTTACAACTGCAAGTCACAATTAGGTCTATAACATTTGAACATGAAATTTACTTTCCAAGTTTCCTTGTCTAAATCGCTTTTGTAAAAAGAGTAATGCTGAAATCATTATTGTCTAGTTCCTTACTTTACTGCTAGTATACTTAAGCTTTTTAATGGAATATTTTGTGTACAAATCCCTGTTTGCTTGATTTTTAAATGTTTTTGTGAAATCCGGAAAACGAATAGTCCAGAAAATGAAAATTCTAAAAAGTTCCGATTTTGTGAAACAACTTTGATGTAGAAGGCATTCTTTTAATCAGCACAGACGACAGCAATTCAACTGAGGTCTCTCAAGACCCGTCGTCTACAATTGTAGTTCAAGGTGAAGTAACCCAAATCATGACTAGGGTTTACTGGGACTATGTTTTTATAAATGAATGCTTAGCAACGAAACGACTGGCTATATTTGCAGCTTGAGTAAAGTAATATGCGTCTTGTGCTTGTCGGTCGGTCTTCCACTAAAGTCGAGATCCACTACATAAGTATCCTAAACAGGCGTTCACGGTAATCTAAAATTGACTTGGAATTTTGTACTGGAATTGTTGACGCAATGACATATTGGTCGCATTTCGCTTTTTTTTGCGTATGCGTCTTAACAGATATTATTTCATTCTTAATATTCTTTTGTAATTAATTTCGGTCGAAGCAATTACTGGAAAAAGTAATTTGCTGGGTTTTCATTTAACAGAACTAATTTCAACTATCTCGTGATTTGGGACAACGCCCAGCACTCGATTTTTTCAGACCAATGCATATAATGTGAATTCAAATCTTGGAATAAGGAGTATTATGGACGATATGGACTAGCTGTATAAATATTATACATAAATGGTGAAATACATCTTGCTGTTTTTCAATAATTGTATATGGTGTATGTTATAGTATTATTTACATGGTCACGAGCTTTCTCACGCTCACATGTTCTCTGTTGTTGTGTTTTATTGCATGCATACTGCACACATTACCAGTTTTATGAGTGCCTTTTTAAATTGCACTCTTTAATCCAATCGTACATTACTAATAACGTTTCTTAATATTTACTGACGTATTTGATATTTTTTTGAAATTTTATTCGTGATGTTAAAACGCATAGTTTTTACACTTTTTTGAACCTTGATTAACTCAAATAAGAACTCATTAGAAAAGACCTCAAATAATAATTTAATTTTCAGACACATATTTTACTTTAGGACTTGCAGAAGTTAGAGTGTTCACTTTATTTTCTAGAACCAATATTTCTGTATCTCCTTTCCATGCTACCTGTGCACCATCTGAAAAAAGCATACATGAATTTAGTATCGTAACTATTTTTAAAAGACATATGCATGTTCACAAAATGATGTCTTACTGTGTCCCAAATAGCAAATGTTTTCAATAGGATGATATGTTCCCGGTACAATAATCACGGTACCGAATTCCCTTCCCAAAAATCCTCTACAAACATAGGCAGTAGTATCCCAAAAGTTTCCCCCAACAATAACGTTTCGAGGCAGCTGCCTATCATCCAAATTTTCATTTAAGGTAATCCATTGAGTTTTTCTATGATCTGGAATTGACGGCACTTGAAATTCCTTCATACGATGTTCCACTCCATTTTTTGTGATGTAGCACGACTTTCCAATAAGTTTTCCAGGAACCCATGTTTTACTATGGTAACCCCGACATAAAAAGGTAGTTCCGGATTTTGTGTTTTCATATCCAGCTGGTTCTGAGAAACTTTTGTAGCTTGCGGCAGTCTGTCCTTGGTCAATCCAATGTATTTGTATGCCATAGCTTGAACTAAATTTATCTTCGTCTCGGTATTCCTCTGAAGAGTCTGATATCCCATATACAGAAGAACGACAAAGAAAACTTATAAAAAATACTAAAATATATTTGATTGCCATTGTTTAGTTTATTGGATGTGATGCCAAGTGCTCCTTGCGATTACGATGAAAGTTGCATACCTTATGAAACGCGAATACGCTGGATAAATGGTCGAATTCCCATGCTGTTGCACATTTCGTTTGTAACCCACTATTTAGTCATCATTGAAAAGTATCCCATCATTTAAAATGAATAAATCATAAAAAGAAGGCTGCACAACGTTTAGCTTAACTTATTGAAATCATGATTGGTCTTGATAACTGCATCGTCGTTCCGCATAAGTGGCATTTTAGGTTAATAGTCAGCATGAACATGCCTAAAAATACTAAATAGCATGTACATTTACGATACTTACTTGATTAATCATTTTATCTGGCAAACCAGACAGTAGTCACTCTCATAAATATACAAAAATATGTGCATAAATGAATGTCAATTGTGGCAATAAACTTTATTGGTTGACCAAAATAAATATTATGCGTCTTTCCATTTTCCCTCTGAAAGGTAGTATGACAAATGCTTTTAGAACTCAAAATAAATCTCCACTTAACTTTCTCACTTTTAATTATTTTTACGAATTTTATTTTCCCTCGTTTGATTTTCATTTTTGAGTGTATTTTCTATTTCCATAGCTAATCGTCTCTCAGTCGATGAGATTTTCAGTCGATTTGGATGATTCTAAAGCATAACAAGCACTAATATTTTACGCTATAATTTATGAATATGTGCTTAAGATGTAATTGTAACTATATGCAAATTTAAGTTTGAAAATGTTTCCACTCTTTTCTTATTTTATATTACAACTGTGAGTCGTTCAAGGCATTTTCTTCATTTGTCCCTGCATTAATAACAAAGCAGCTAACAAGCATCTCGGTTGATTAATAAATAAGTTACTATTTTATTATCCAGGTATCTAAAATAAAGTTGTGCATTGTCACGCATCACGCTATATACATTATAATACAGATTCATCTTTTAGAAAGGTTTTATTTTAGGCGTTGCAGAACTAGTTGCACTTTCTCCTTCTTCCAGAACTAATATTTCTGTATCCCCTTTCCAAGCCACTTGCACACCATCTATGAATGCATAAATAATTCAAAAATAAAAGTCTTCCTAAAAACACGACTCGCCACAATTTGTTTAAATCCAAAATGTTATCTTACCGTGCTCTAGGTAACAAGTGTTTTCTGTCGGATGATACGATCCCGGTATAACAACCCTATTACCTAGTACCCCGCCAAAAAGTCCCCTGCAAATGTATGCAATCGAATCCCAGTGGTTACCCCCAACAATCACATTTTTAGGCAAATGTCTTCTCTCAACATTTTCATTTAATGGCACCCATCGTGTTTTCTTATGAGCTGGTATTGATGGCACTTGAAATTCATCAAAACGATGTTCCATCCTATTTTTGGTGATGTAGCACGACTTTCCAATTAATTTTCCTGGTATCCACGTTTTACTGTGGTAAGCTCGGCATAAAAATGTATCTTCATGTCCAGCAGGTTCTGAGAGACCTTTATAAGTGGTAGCAACCTTTCCTTGATTAGTCCACTGTATTTCCATTCCATAATTTGGTCTAAATATTTCTTCATCTTTATATTCCTCTGAAGAGTCTGATATGCAAAATACTGAAATTGGACAAATAAAACTAAAAAGAAACACTAATGTTAATTTTATGTCCATTTCTTAAGTTTTTAGTAAACTTCCTAGCCTTTGTTCTGATTGCAATGAGAATTGTAAGCTTCATGAAATTCCATATGCGATTTGTGTTTACATGTAAAAATGCTCATATGCTCCATATTTTAGCCTTTTTAGTATTCGACCGACTATTTATACGAAACTTTAACCAGATGACAGTCTACCAGAATTAGTATTCATGAATTCAGGATGCAAAGGTAATGAACTATTCGCTGTAATTCATAGTTGGCAAAGAACTGATGCATTGAATGTGAAAAAGGTGAGTACACCAATCGTATCACTTCACTTGATTGGAATTGATTGTTATCTATCCTGATTATAGTTTCTATGAGCATGTGTGTACCTCATAACCTATTGTAAACCAGCGTATTTAGAATATTTAAATTAAATCAGCTTTAGGTTTAGTGCTATTTAATATGAGTTCAACCATTAAGCTCATAAATTTAGTTGCTCATGGAAAGTATTTTTTGAATGTCAGGTTTCGATATGATACATTTACAGGACAAGTTTTAAAAAAGCAATGCACTTGTTTGTTTTTCGTTGAGTTTCTCGGGTATATAATTAAAAGCTTGTATGCTTTTTAAATTTAATGTTTGTTTATAGGTGAATGTATGGACATTAAAATTACAAAGGTTTACGGACCGAATTGGTTGACCATAAGTCTTAGCGTTAAAAAACGAAAAAAATGATTGATTTTTTAAAATAGTTTTATTTCATACATTGACGATTTAGCATGTTTTAAATTCCAATACTGCTGAGCTTGTAAATAAATGTTGCATGGCAACCAAATTAAATCTGATTTTTTTGTACAGTTTATTAAATTAAGTTGGACATAAGTATAAAAATAAATACAGTACATGAATATTCATTTGAACAAAAAATAATTTAAACGCTATACCAATATCATAACTAATTTAGAAAATGCACTAGACGTCTGAAGAATGTTTTATTTCAGGGATAAGTGGAATCGGAGTATTGACTTTCTCATCTAGAACCAAAATTTCCGTGTCACCTTGCCATGCAACCTGTGCTCCATCTAGAAACAAAATTTCTCAAAATTGTTGAACACACACAATTGTTGAAAGCAATTTTTTTAAAGTTATAACTTACTGTGTCCAAGGTAACAAATATTTTCCTTAGGATGATAAGATCCCGGTACCACCACCCCAGTACCAAGCACTCTTCCTAAAAATCCCCTACAAATGTATGCTGTAGTATCCCAGTGGTCACCTCCAACAATAACGTTTCTTGGCAATTGTCTTTTCTCCACATTTTCATTTAAGGTAATCCATTGGGTTCTCGTGTGTGATGGTATTTTGGGTACTTGAAATTCATCAAATTGATATTCCACTCTATTTTTCGTGATGTAGCACGATCTCCCAATCAACTTTCCAGGAACCCAAGTTTCAGTATGATAAGCCCTACACAAAAAGGTGGATCCCGTAACAGCATCTTCGTAACCAGCAGGTTCGGAACTTTTATAAGTAGCTGCTAATTGATTTTGGTCAACCCATGGTATTTCAACGCCATATCTTGGAGCGAATCTTTCTTCGTCTGAAGCAGTTTCTTCCGAAGAGTCTGATTCACAATTTACAGAATGCGGACAAAGGTAACTTACTAGAAAAATAAGAAAGTATTGAGTTTCCATGGCTTATTGAATGAATAACTTTTTGGTGGAGCCGGTTTTTCTGCTGAATTCTATGAATGTTGTCTACCCAATAAAGTGGCAAGTGGGTTTCAAATGGTGAATAGCTACTTCTTTGGGTTTTGGTCAACATTTTCAGCTGGTTTGTGTTTGAACCACTAGTTATTTATTGGTTGCAAGTATCCTTAAATGAGGTAGGTTTAATACATCAATTTATCATACAGGAAGTGTGTCCAACATGATTGTATGTTAATTATAGTACATATCTATTGGTCATGGTGAATTCGTAATTCGACGTGTTTTAGGTGTAGTTTTTGTAGTGGTGTAAAAGCATAGGACACTTATTATTTTTATTGAACCATTGTTCACCTTTTTGTTTAAATGATTCAAAACCACCGTTGTGAGGAAACAAATTATGAAATATGTCCGAAAATGTAACCTTTTCATACCTTAAATCACCATTTTTTCCCGATTTTCGGAAAACTTCTGAAATGATGGATTCATTTTAAACGGATTTACTATAGCTTAACTTACAGATTGTATAGAAACTCTTTTTTGTCTCGGTTTAGAATAACAATCCAAATAATGTCAAAAAGCTACACGTTGGCATTTTTAGCATAATGGCTTTCATTTTTCCAACAAGGTAGTCTTATTTTAACACATTTGATCATGTCATTTACTTGACCCCAAGTCAATATAATAACTTGGTTTGAGACTTGGTATGCAAGAATACGATTTCCGGAATTCCAAAGAAAAACTTCTGTTGAATACAAACATTTCTTAATGTCAAATGACTTTATGTAGCAAGTCGAGGTTCTTAACTCGCATCAGCAAAAAAAATGCATTGGATATTTACGTAAACAGAATAAAAGTGCGTTTTTTGGAATTCTACACGGCCAAGCTACACTGTCATTATGCTTGTGACCATGTGACCTCAATAAAATTGAGGACATAGACTTTGGTTTATTTTTCGTACAATTTGGTGACCGTTAATAAATTTAAATGTGTTTTCGCAATTGTATCATTCTTAAAAATCAAACAAGCTGCATGAAACTTCAATAACAGTTTTTTCTCATTTAAAATTACGACTACAATTTTAATATGCAGCAAGTAATGGTCTACAAATTCGTGCAATAAAAAGACAATGGTGTTCAATTTTACATCATTATGAAATCCTCATTTTTTCCTTTAAATTTCACTTCGGGTATTATAATGTACCAAAGTAGAAACATGCAATATTTCCTTATTAAAAAGATGATTCAATTAATAAGCACGAACTCATTTGAATAAAATAAATAAAGAAAATGGCACTTGAATTTTAAAAAAATATATAAGACAATTCTTATTTATTTCCTGCTCACCCATGCTAATGTACTACTACAACTACAGTACTGTATATTTACCGTCGTATATAATTCAAATGAAATAAACATGGAAACATTTCCTTATCACATTGAATAACAAGCCTCGAATAAGTGATTGATCGTATCGATTTTGAATTTGACACATTAACTTGTTTTTGTCCCATGTTACATGAGACTCGTCTGGCTTGGTCAATAAATGACTATTGTGTTTTTTCACTGTCTAATAATGTGGCAATGCAACATCGATCATTTTGTTTGATGTCACTTCTCACTTATTTTAATCTATTACTTTCATTACGACCATGTATCAGTAAAATAAATGGAAGCTTTGAAAACAACAAAGAATTCAATTTGTGTTTTTGATAAGACAATTATCAAATGTTGATTACATTTACACATTATCATGATTTTTAATATGTACTAAATGAGGAAAGTTTTGCCTTGTATTTTGTACCTTGGTTCATCCGCTGCGTAATTATCTGCCGCCTGATAAAGCCATTTCGGAGCATAAAAGACTTGGTCCAGAATAATTCTACTTCAAAAGCTTTTCCAGTGCTTGGTTTGCAAACAACAGAAACTGCAACAATGGCCAAATATATCATCTTTATTCTTGCCTGTGGGCTTTTAGCAGCAGCCAGTGGTAAGTTACAATAAATAAAAGTTTAAAAAAATTATGATCGAAATTTGCGAGCCAAAAAAGGAAGTAAATTTGACTGATTACTCCGTAGCCCTCCCAAATTTTCGAGGCAAATTCCAAACCGGCAGAATTGTTGGAGGACAAGACGCCTTGTTGGGAGAACTCCCGTATTACGCATCCCTAAAAACAAAATTTACTCCCACGCCAGTTTGTGGCGGCTCTCTAGTAATCCTTAAAGAACAGCAAGTCATTATCACTGCTGCTCACTGCGTTGGCCCTGATTCTACTTTACCCGATATAGTTATCGCCGGAGATATAGATAGAATCTATTATATTGGTTCCGAACAAGTTCGTAACGTAACTCGCATCAAGGTTCACGAAAACTATGACGAATCAACGTTTGCCAACGATATTGCTGTCATCACCATCGACTATCCATTTGAAATAAACAATTATATAAAGCCAATTGCTCTCCCAGAAAGCCGTCAGCAGACCACCGGAAAAGTTTACATTTCTGGATATGGAAACAGTAGCGATGGATCACAAGCGCAATTTCTCCAATACGCTAAAGTCCCAGTAATTGATGATGACACCTGCCAAAAAGCTTATGATGGAAAACCCATCCTGGAATCTATGCTTTGCACTGGTCTTCTTGGAGAAGGGGGACACAGCTGCCCAGCTGACGCTGGTGGTCCAGTTCGCGGTGTTGGCCTGAAAAATGGCTGGTTACCGTATTATTATTTGGCTGGTGTTATTTCGGGGGGAAATGTACGTATTAAAACTAACTGCATTATTTGGTTTATTTATTTGCAATTTAGAATTCACGATTTGTTTTACAGGGATGTGGTGATCCACGATACCCGGGTGTCAGCACCGAAGTTTCCTATTTTATTGACTGGCTCAACAATCAAATCTAAGCTCTTCCATTGTAGTCAAAAATACATATCAAGAAGATGATGAGATATTTGGCAATAAGTACATAAATTACCATATAAATTTGACGGTAAGTCCTCAAAATCTAGAGTTTAAACGTTTAATACACTTTTAATCATAAAAATCACTGATTCGAGAGATTTCCAAAATGAGATTCTACTGCTGTAAATTAAATTGGTGTATTATTCAGAAGATCATTTGACAAGAATAAATTAGTTTAAAAGATGCATTTATTAAAAACTTTAAGCAGAGCTTTTAAAAAAAATTCTGCAACAAACATGAAAATGAAAACACTACAGCTTATCCAAGATTTAATGTATTGCAATATTTACGGGAGTATATTTGGTATGCAGAAGTACTGAGACCACGATTTGTAACTTATTTCATATTGATGAACCAATTTTCATATGAAATATTGCTCTGAAAAACTACATTTTTTTGATTTCAGATAACTCACAAGATTTTACGTCGTGTATAAAACAAAAAGGTACAATCAGCGACACCCTCATTTAATGAAGCATTATTTCTAAAGTTACTTATTTAATAAATTAAATATATTAACATACCAAAACAAAAAAACACCTGAAGATTTCCGAAAGTAGTTTACCATATTTCCTAACTTGATTAAATTAATCTGTTACATATGAGATAAAAACATCGTGTCCCATAGCACATGTTTCAGATATTTAGGATTTTATAAGAACCATATCTATAAGTTGTCACCGATAATATTTTACATAATTTCACATGCAGCGTAGTTTTTAAAATTGTAATTGCACATGCGTAAAATTTTGTGATCGATGAAAAACAATAAAACATTCAAGCTTTGCATTCGAACCGTGATTATTTGGCACAAGAATAATTTTTTTTAGGTTTTAGGGTTCAATATAATTTATTATAATTGCAAAAAAGGGGCTCACTGAACGCATGAGCGAAATTTAACTTGAAATTTGTTCGTTATGGTGTAGTTTTTATGTTGATTTTAATGGTATTTGTTATTTTCCCGAACGCGCATACGTGTATTTATCAGCTGTGTTTGTTTGGAGCGCGCATTCGCAAATTTACTTTAGCGGTAAAGGAGAAAAGCAGCAAGCATCGAAAGGAGAGCTAATCCCCGGTAAGACGCTTTACAATATAATTTGTATACAGGCTGTAGGACGACATGGCCTCCCATTTGAAATACATGGAAGCAGCGAACCATTAGGTATTAGTATTTTTTAACTTAATCTATCCCGTGAACGAACAAAAAAATTTCATGTTGTTCCGCAGCTTCCATTCGGAGTTATCAGGGGTCAAAGTTTGACATAGCCACAGTGTTCGGCAATCAAGGAGAAACGGTCGTAATTTTTTGATTTCAAAACGTAGCTTATAGCACCTCGCTCTAGTCGCCGTTTGATTTTGAGCCAAATGATATCATTTGTTTGACATTTTGACGAACTTAGACACCAGAAATTTATAATTTTAGATTTTAAAATTATATTTCATGCATTCTTGGAGTCATATTACGTCAAAATGTCAAAATATGATATCATTCGACTCGAAATAACAGGCCGAATCGAACTAGGTGCTATAAGCTAGGTGTGGATTTGTCAAACTTTGACCCCTCATAACTCTGAATGGAAGCTTCGGAACAACATGAAATTTTTTTGTTCGATTACGCGATGGATGTAGTTTTCAAAAATACTAATACCTAATGGTTCCGCTGCTTCCATATATTTCAAATGGGAGGCCTTGTCGTCCTACAGCCTATATACAAAACATACTGTGCACTAGCTCTTTAGGCATAAAAAACTGAACCTTAGCGTACAAAGTAAAATTTCCCTCATGCGTTCAGTGAGCCCCATTGTAAGTTTGCTAATTTATACAGAGAGATTGATTACATAGGGCTCAAAGCAGCATTTTTATAATCGGTAATTTATTTTGTTCACTATACGTATTATGTAACAGCACTTGAGGCACTACATCAACTTAAATCTAAATCTGCATAGTCTTGCATACATTTTGTATACTATCGAATTTACGATTACAAAATTTTGCTCAACTTTATCACTGAAGCTATTCAATGAAAAAGTTTACATTATTTTATTAAGCAAAAACATTGGCTTAATTTTTAGAAAATACAATCGAGGATCCCCTTTTCTATAGTAATTCAAACATTTAGGAAGTATTTCACCGTTCCCATCCACAACTGATTTCATTCCAAAGTCAGCTAATGTTGACCCTCATTCGATAGCAACCAGTGTTTTCGTCTTTATCCTTGTTAGAACCAATAAATAAGCGCAGTGGAAAACACAAGTTAGTGGTTCGGTTACCAGGAGAGAAGTAAACTCTCGATTTATTTAATATCAAAATCAGTAATAATGTGTCATAGTCATTAGTCATAAAATGATATACATGTATACGCATTCATAAGGAATGCGTGAGGAAAAATACATAATTATTAGCTTACATACTAGTTAGCTCATTCTGAAGGAATGTGCTGGGTAATAAAATGTGTGAAAAGCGAGAGTGACCTAGAAGAGGTCCTCCAAAAATAAAAGCTAAAATAACCCAAAACGGGATTAGCCTAGAAAGGGAGCGCGGATGCTCCCTTCAAGAAAAGTATTTTAACTAACCTAACCTTACAGGTTTCACACCTTTCTAAGATGGTTTCGTACAACTCAACAATCCTTTAGTGTATTTTTGATGTCGACCAGCCATCATGGCTGGTCGACATAAAAAGTACACTTATGTAATGAAGCTGACCAAGATGTTCATGTTTTTCTTGAGTTTTCATAGCATATCCACCAACTGCTCCAGTTACCTAGAATGTTCCATTATAAATCATTGGATAGCCTTTGACGACCTTCAAGTTCTTGCATGAGAGAGTAAGAAAACTGCGTTTTTCTACAAATAATCTTAATAGTTACAAAACGATGACATAAAGCTTTGACCATATGTTGGTGTTCAAAAATATTTGCTAGCATTTCAACCAAAACGCAAATTATTGGCACAATTCCGTAATCGAAAGTGAAAGGAGGTCATTTGGTGAAATTAAACCGTTATTAGATTTTTCAAAGTTTCTTAGTTTTAATGTTTATGTTTGAAACCAAAAATCTCAAAAAAAATTAACTGACACAGATCAACAAATGATATCTTTTTACTTAAGCCTACACAATTGTCATGACTTTAAAGCTTAAAAGGTTTTTACTTTCTGAACCCATAATTAAAAAATTAAGAAAGTTGTTGGATATAAAAAATTAATAATAACAGTAATTTAGTGGTTAAATATTTTAAAGCTAACGAAAAACAGAGTTTTAAGTGATCAAAAGCGAAATATGTGTCCTTTTCTTAAGCATTATCTTGTCAATCAAATTTTCAAAACAATATTCAGGACCATTGTTTAAAATAAATACGACACAATCACATCTTCACCTGTTCCGCAATAATAATCGTCAAGTACGAACATTGAAATTTTAAATTGCCTTTGTAGGTTAAATGCACAGCAAAGAGTAGAACATCTGCAAAGGTAAGTACACGTTATAATATTAGCAATCTTAATAAACTGCAACTGGGCCTCAATGGCCCAATAAATATATAATAAGTGAATAACCTTGTTCTATCCCACCGTCAAGATGCTTTATGATTACTGCATAAACCGGAGTTTTTAATCACATTAATTCTTCAAAAGTATTTCATGCCCTCAAATTGAACTATATTACACTCCTGGTACTTTTTCTATAAGCATAAGTTTTCGATTTACAAACTGATATAAGGAATGATTACATATCGTGCTTATTGTAAACAAATTCGTCCTATTAGTCGAAATATACCAGATTTAGATATAATATTTTTTACCAGTTACCTCGGAATAAAGTTTAGCGTTTAACTTAATTTAGGTTTGAATCTAATTTATATTTATTTTTTGTGGCTGTATATTCTGCGTAAAATCGACCATCGAAAAGTAAACACTTTCACACGCTCAAAGATTAATTTACAAATTTGAAAACAGCCTCTGATAAAATCTACAACCTTTTTAAATAGTCTGCAGAAATTTTCAACATAAATAAACACAAAACAGGATAATACCAAACCTGCACTATGCATAAGCGTCAGCACAATCACAGCTGTTTTGCTTCCAACGTTTTCAGGTGGAATATTTTGGTTTGGTATCCTTGATACTTTAATAGCATAAAAGTAGGCTTTTAAATCAACTGAGTAATCAAAGTACTTTTGCCACCAGGCAAACACACCAGCCTCATAAAGGTGCCTTGCTCGAAGAGTTATTTTTGATGGGAAATGCCCATATGATTTAAACCCTCGAAAACTCTCAAGTATAATATCTTTTCCAAGAAAGCTGGGTTTTCCCAGTGATTTGAGATGTTTATGAAGTATAACTGCCGACGTTCTAAACAATATAAATGCACCCTTGTTACATTCGTTGACCCAATCCCAATGAGTGGACTTTTTATTTGGTAACATTTCAGAATTGTTAATGTACTTCCACATTTGTCTGGAGATTTCATTTTTTAAAATATTTAAGCCTAATTTGGCAGTTGGGATAGGCCGCAGCCGTCTCATTAACGCGTACCATAATAGAGAAACCATTGGAAATGCCTCATGTGCAGGCACTCTGCCGTGTTGTCTTAATTGATAATCCACTTCACTAATATTTATGTGTTCCCGCAATTCGGATTTCTGCAGGTCAACCCTGTCCGAGTATATCTTAAACTGAAATTCTTCTAGTCTTTCAAATGTGTCAAATGAAATTATTGAAGGTTCTGCTGTTAACCTAGTGATGTTATCTCCTTTGTAAAGTGTGCTCAAATACAACCAGATAATTGGAACAAAGAATACACAACAGTAAAACTAGTTCTTCTTAGGTTTGCCAGCGGTGGTAAGGTAGCTGCTAGACTGGTCAACAATGGACCAAAACATTGAAAAAGTAATGACACACAAACTCTGACTGCTTGATGTGCTGTGCGAATCCTTGGATAATTTTAAAATCCAAGAGACAATGACGCATGTGGACAAAATTAGTGACCAAGTTGAAATATCAAAAGGGGAAACCAATTCTATTAGCTGATTAGTCCAACTTAGATGGTCTTTGTGACAACTTACAAAACGAAGTTGTTCCACTGATAGTGCTAATCGGCTTTCTTTAAACAAGCTCCGAGAACTATCACTTGTACTCACTAGCCTTGGTCGAAATAATGGATGTGAGTTGACTACATTGTTCGTGCTACAACTTTCAACAATCACATTTTCCCATTCAATAAAGTGTTCGTCGTAAAATTCGGAGAATGTAATATTTGCTGACCTAGGCAAAAGCATTGACGTTAAGTGTATGTCTGCAAAGGAGTAGAGTCGGTCTAAAGTGTTTTCAATTAGAGTTTTAGAGATGGCTTCGAAAACAGCACGTTTATTTGGCCTTGCTTTCATATTCAAGATATTTTGATGCTCAGTATAGACAAAAAGCTTGACTCTGAATGAGTGAGGGGCAGGATTCCGTTTTTCAATTTCGTCTAGTATAGATTGAAATTCATTTCTGGACATTGGAATCATTTTGGTATCAACAGATATAGTTTTGAACGAATCACAAGGATCACAATAAGGACACAGTGTTTTAAGAGACGAGGAGGAATATTCCCAAATGACAACATTAGCAGATAATCTTGAAAAGTCATAGTTTCATAAACTACCCCGGCAATCCATTTTTTGACATTATCTTCATGTCTGCAAATTGAGTTTTCCGTTAATTTACAGATAAGTAAAGAGACTATTGGAATTGTACTCAGAAACTCATGCTTCCATCTCTGCACCCGATAAGAAAATATCAAATTCGTCGCAATTGGACTTTTAAGAGCACTTTCCCAGTGCAATTGTTTTCTGTACATTTGTGGGGATTCTTGCTCAGTTGGAGGATGCAGATAAACGTTCGCCTCACAAATTGTATTTTTAGTCTTGAGTTGAAATGATTCTGTGAAAGTTTGTGACACATACGCTAAACTAGAAGCTCTTCTATACGGAGGGAGTCTTTCCTTGTATATATCGCCATTGTCACAAATGGACAAATTCTGCTTGATTAATGCTGGATACTTTGAGCCAAGTTCAAAGGGAAACATGATGTGTTGGTCACAGAAAGGGATGTACCGTAGAAGAATAATGGATTCATGTAACTCTGAAAAATTGATATTGATTCCTTTAAAATTCATTACACGTGTAATGCAACCTACAAATGAATTCAGGATTCCAATTTGCTGGACGGGCTCTTTAAAGAACGTATACATTGTTGCAACTGTAAAATAATTTGTACATAACAATAATAAATAGTACAATTCGAACTTCACTGCACGTGATATCCACATTTTGACATTTACTTGAAATTTGATTGGCTTATTTAATAATAATTCTACTTAGCTTGTTAAAAAAGACAACCTGCACTGGTTAGATGTCTGTTTACAGAAATAAATCACGCCACATGCTATTTGGTCTGTTTTTAAATCAATTTGTATGTGGGTTCTGCGAACGAGCAAAAGACCTTGTTGATTTTTAGCGTAAACAACGTTCAACAGCTTGTTCTACTGAAGATCATCCCTGCAGAGTAAACACTAAGATAGATTTTTTCGTGAATATATATGTTTTATATGTTGTGTTATAACAGAACGGTCTTCCTAGTTATCGTTATCACAGCAATTATCGTTGGTAAACCTAGAGTAGTAAGACCATTGAAAACTTTGCTGTTGCTAAGGTTCAGTAACTGCAAAAAACAAGCAGTTCTTTTCCCTTAAAACTTTACTTTCTAAAAAACATTTTTAAATACAATGTATTTAAAGATAAAATATTTTTCTATAAAAGTGTGCAAACAAATTTTGGGGGGCTACTTGAAGTTATAATGACTTGAAATTTGTGTGACTTGTCTACATTTAAAAATTGTCACACTACCTAAGTGCCTTGGATCTGACGTTTCACAGCACTGATCACATGTAACTTCGTTTTGTTATAAACACGTTCTTTCCTAATCTTTAAACTGTACGGTATATAGTAAACAAGCAGCGACGAAAATAGCACTAACCCTACAGCTTCGGATAAAACATTGTTTATAATTATAGCATGAAAATGTTAAAGTTATTAAGTAACTCTGGGTGCCCTTTGAAATTCGGTTTTGAAGTTTGAACACTTTGAAGTTTTTTATAACGCTAGCATTAATTAGAAGGTTTGTGGCATATCTAAAAATTAGCGTGATAAAATTTAGGTGTGAAATATATTTCAATATGAGGCTTTTTTGTATCAGTAAGTAAAATTGTATTTACTACTCTCTGGTAATGCGAGAAAAGTTTACTGGTCTATCTAGGAGGACGAAAACACACAAAACAAAAAGACAGAAGTAACTAATAACAATAACCAGAAAAAATATTTACGTCTTTAGATATGTGCCCCCAATTTAGGTCAAATTAACTTGATATTTTAACGAACTTTGGCTCCCTGTATACATATATATATATATATGTGTTAAAGTTCTACCGTTTAAATAATTTCAGGTACTTTAGCTGTATTTTTTTAGACAAACAAGAGGCTCTAGTTAGACACGTAGTGTATTAGGCAAAGTCAGCTTTAAGTATGTTATAGAGTTACCACTTATTTGAAACAAACGAAGTAAACATGCTAAATAATTCACAGACGGGCTAGTTTACGTCTTTTTAATAAAACAAAGTGGTACCCATCCTTGCATTTACTATGTTCTACACAAAAAGCTAACCCATATCCAAAACACATAACTCGGAATTGGAGCTCTATAATATACTCTACATATCTTGAGTTAAGAAGCATAAGCCGTAATGTGAGAAATCATTTTATTCGACCGTTAGCTACCTCAAATCATTAGTAAAAGTATTGTTATTGATATTTTATGTAAAAGTTGTATTTTAAAGGAGTGTGATAAAAGGCTACAGAACGAGAGTTCAAAAAGACAAAATCAGGTCAAATGAGTGAGCAATACGGACTAAATTTAGAATAGAGCATTCTGATTTAAGGAAAATACAACAAATATTCGACCGACTACTAAATGTTAGTGCTTTGTGTTTCAATTTGTATTGCTAGTAATGAAACTTCTTGGAAACCTTAAAAACTAATTTCGCAGTAACGTTACACTGCACTGCACAGTGTGAAATGGCAAAACCAGAGAATAAATAACACAGATGGACTTCATAAATAATGTTGTCTTGAGACAAGGCAATAATGCACTAAGAACTAAATCACATGCAACAAATTTAATAAAGGAATCTAATAGTTCATTATTTTTTCCTATGATTCGGAAATATCGAAGCAGGTTACCTATTTATAAGATAATTTTTAATTTGTTGTTATTGCTGCATTCAAGTAATTACAAAGCGATGTTTTGCTATAAGCCAACGTATCGAAGTTATCGAGGCTTCTTTTCTCCAAAAATGATCTCTTATCTTCGGTCGGACAGACTGTAGAACAAAATATTTGGGCTGAGCATCAGCAAGCTCTTATAAAACGATTACATGAACGCATTTCAACACATGCCAAATTAATTTTGGCGAGACTTCAGGGTAAACGTTCGGTAAATAATACGTTCTCATGTTCAAAAAGATTTTTACTAATGCAGCTTTTTGAACTATTTAAGTTACTTTCTTAAATCTGCTTAAAAATATTTAAAATCTTATATTTACTAACTGAAAAAGTCTTTTTTTATTCTCAAAATGCGGCAAACACATTCAGTGAGGTTTGAATTATACTGTTTATTTCTGTTGTCTAAAAGTTATCTAATATTTGGAACGCCATTTACAGCATTGCAAGAGCCTACCCAGCAATTTCATATCCTGAACGCGTTTAGTCGGTGCTATACACGAGTGATGAATTTTAAAGGCCTGAATGTACCATTTACAGCATTACATGAGCCAATCATTCTCTACCGATACCTTCATTTTTGTGATAGATATCTCATATTTCCGGTTGAACTTGGATCATTATATCCCGCATTAATCCGACAGAACTCGTCTACTTGTGAAAATGAAAAAAATATATGAAGAAAATCAACCGTCTGATGAAATAGCTATTAGCTATGGGACACAAACTTTCACAGAATCATTTCAAGTCAGAAGTAAAAATATATTTTGTGAGGCAAACGTTTATCTACATCCTCCAGTTGAACAAGAGTGGCCATACATGTACAATTGAACATGTACAACATGAAAGAATTGCATTGGGAAAGTGCTCTTATAAACCCTGCCATAACGAACCTACTTTTATCTAAAGCATGTGATTGGAAACGTTTACATTTAAACACAGTTCCAGCGATTTCCCTGCTTATCTGTAACTTAACGGCAGACTCAATCTGCAATAGGGAAAGTGATGTAAACAAATGGATTGCTGGAGTTTTATATGAATCCAAATTCTTTTCAAAATTATCACATAGCGTTCTTATTTGGGAATACCCAACCGAGTCCATGAAAACATTGTGCCCTTTCTGTGATCCATGCAATTGTTTAAAAACTATCTCAATTCACAATCGAATCATTCCAACATCCAAAATAGAGCTTCAACTTATTTTGGAAGAATTTGAAAAACTGAACCCTGATCCCCACTCCGTAAGAGTCGTACTTGAATTATGTACCGAACAACATGAAGAGTTAAAAATGAAAGAAAGGCGTAACAAAAAAGCTGTTTTGGATGTGATTTCAAAATTCTCCTTTTTGAGTATACGCCTAACTTAGCTGATATACATTTAACATCAATGCTAGTGTATAAGTCAGCAAATATAACATAACATTTACTGAAGATAACGACGAATTCGGTAACGAATGGGAAAATGTAATTGTTGATACTTGTAGCCCAACAAAAGTTACTCACTCGCATCCACTATTTCGTCCAGAGATAAAGAGAAAAAATTTCAGGTCTCGAAGCTTTTTTAAAGATAGCCGATTAGTACTATCTGTAGAACAGCTGCAGTTTGTTAGTTGTCACAAAGAACAACTAAACTGGACGAATCAGTTAAAAGAATTGGTCTCTCCTTTTGATATTTCAACATGGTCGCTAATATTGACCTCATGCTTCGTTACTTCTTGGATTGTAATGTTAAGGATTGTATACTAACGAAGGAGACAGACTTCGAAATGCATTTGCTAATAACCAAAAACAGCCATTGATAAAACATTCATATATTTAAATACTACTAACTGTAAGCTACAAAAAGCACACAACACTGGATCCTACAAGTCCCGTGTATACAAGATGACGTACCGTCTTTAATACTCTGTAAAATACGATAATTCCAAACTTCTCCGACGTACCTAGCAATATAAAGTCTTATATTTCTAAAAAACATGGCTTATTTCTCACAGACTTTGGTAATTTTGATGAGTTGGATTCTTGGCTTTCAAAAATGCCCACAACATGTCGAAAC
>JAQFXM010002831.1:0-22838 GCA_034693345.1 Entomobrya multifasciata
TTGGACCAAAGTAAAATGTAAACTATTTCTGTCATTAGGAGGAACAGCAGGCAAATGAAAAGTATTATTCCAAAACTTATGGAATATCTTCTTTGATGCTAAAAAAGGAGAGCCAAATTAACTTTTAAAAGTATTCTAGATACAAACATTTCCATCAAAAGAATTTTTTGTAGAACAAATTAAACTGAAGTTATATTATTTGCTCAATTTACCTCGAAATCGCCATCAGATTCAAATACCTTGCATTCAAATAGAAACGACCCAGATGTACCTTCCTTAGAATATGTTCCTTCGCCATGTTGAAATCCATCTATGCAATACTCTCCAGGATCCAACTTAATCCATGTGAATTTTTCGGTTTTCAACCATACAGTGCCATCTGATAATACCTTAAATCTGTATCAATAATCAATAGTTATGAAAGTATCTGATAATACATGCTTAAAAATAGAGGTATGTGCTCTATTTTTAAGTAAAAATTCTTGACTTACGGGATTTTACCGAATTTCGTTAGGTTCATTGTATTGTCATCTTCAACTTTTGGATTTGAAATTTGAAAGGTGTAATTTGCTTTGCAGTTATTGACCAGAGACCTTGGATGATAATGTAGTGTAACAGGTTCATCTTGAGACTTCGTGAAAGTTATAATCTCATTTGAACTTGTGTCAGAGTAGATTTCTGGTTTCCATTTATGAAATCCTGAAGGAGCACAACGAGGTCTGTCCCCAGATATATCCCAAACTTCTCCATAATTACAGCATCGGAAGAGACATACTTTCTTGTCATTTGTTTTACTTTTGACATCTTTTGAACAATATGACGCAAAATCGCATGCTACAACGGTTATCTCATCTGGTTTGATACTGTACCGGAAAATGACAAAAATATGAAGATGGATAATTACAGTTGTCGCATGATGCATTTACTATAGCATACTATCAAAATATATGTATTTATTAAGAAAAAACCTTTCAATGCAGTATTCTTTTGCTGAGTAAGCATATTCATTTAGTTGAAGGTAGCCATCCGAAGAAAAATATGAAGAAAAAGGTGGGATTTTAGTGAAATTGGATTCATCCCATGATGGTAAAGTGAACCGTAAGGTGTCTTCATTTCTACAGTTTATTTGACCTTCAATGATACTGTTAGAAAAACACCTTCAATTAGATTTTTTCTTGTCGAAAACAGGATCAAGTTAGCCATGTCATGTCTTCATCTTACTTTTGCTCGTTGAGGTTGATCGACTCGGGAGCTTTTGATAATTCGTTTCTAGGAATGCGGTAATGTTTCAGTAGATCCCAAGTCATATTAAATGTATCATCGGTGCAGTCATCATGATTGTGATAACACCTTTTCACTGGGATATTTGAAGTAAGTGAACTACAGTTTCGGAAGTCGACACTCTCAAAAATACTATCATCCAATGAAAGTACTGATTTGCTAGTAACGTAAATGCAACTAAAAATTAAAAATTTAATCCATTGAGAGCTCTTATCCATCGGTTATAATTTATATTTCTACGAAATGTTGGTACTGGCACACCGTTGCGTTGCTCCTTTTTGTTATTGTTTGAAATTGCGGATATTTTCTGTTTGACAAAAAAAAGGTTTATTTATTTATTTGATTTATTGGTCCAAATTGATTTAAGTTGCATGAGATGTATATTGACTTATAACGACAAACAAACACATTCAGATGCATGTATGATGCGAATTATATGTATGCAAAAAAAATCTTTCATAACATCTTGCTGTGGTAATTAAACACGACTTCTGCGTTGTATGACGTTTGTGTAACATGTGTTTAATGATGATGATAAGTCACGATTAATAAATAAATTAATGTCGCAACAACGTATGAATACTAAAACATGTTTGTATGTTTATGTTTTGCAGTGATGTTTTCTTAGAAATGACGTTAGTACTATTGCAACAAGATTACAAGTAAATATATATATATATATATATATATATATATATGTGTATATTATGATTCAACAACGGGATTTAAATTTACTAAGAAATGTATGTACTATGAAATGTAAGATTTTTGCATGGAATTTTAATAGCATTTATTTACCTTTAAGATGTCTGCTTATGAAATACTGAGATGAGACTCATTCAATATTGAAGTTGAATTGGGATATTCTGAGAAGATACGTGATTAGCACAAGCAGAACTAGACTCACTTAGCTGTTTAATGAATTGACGAATATGAATAAAAAGTTTTGCTAGTTAGCTTTAAAAACTCCTGTTCACTAAGATAACCGATAATTTCAAAAAATCAAGAGACGAACAGAGAGTCATTAGACTCAAAGTTTTAATAATTTATTCCACTCCGCAGCTTTACTTGACTGAAAACTTTTAAAGATTGCAGAATCACTTTGGTGTTGGAGTAAGATTCTGTGCATGAAGTAAATGGCAAGAGGAAGGAGCCTACCTAACCAATTCTCTCACTTTTATGCCAGACAAATGTTTACTTTAGCAGCAAGTAGTGACACATCAATCACCTTGGGCTTCATTAGAACAATCATAACTCACTGAAATGACCGGAGTAACTATTTTTCGCAATAATGTGACAAAATAAGCCAGCTGAAAACACTAAAAAACTAGCCTTATCAATGTTGATAATTATTATCCTATAAAATTCTCTTGGTTTTGGTATACCAACGAATGAAGTTTGTGATGAAATTGGGATGTCAATCAACGGTTCAACTAATGGAATATGAAACATTTTATTATGCATATAATGCCGAAACGTCTGGACGTGCTGAACACATCCGCTAAAAAGCAGTTTCAACAATACTGACCAGCCAAAGCTTTTAACCATGAAACATAATTTTCTTTCTGCTATTATGACACAACAGTCATAGTAAAAACAAACAGTAGGAAAGTGCCTGCCTGTCACAACTGCCCTGACGCTTGGAAGTTGCAGATGTTTAAAAAAACGTAATGAAGTATGTGTGCCGTAAAATATTTGTTTATTAACTAGAACGGAGTTGTTTTGCGTATGTAACTTGCATATATTCCTATATGTACAATAAAGTTAACAGTTAATCGTCTGTATATCTGAACATGTGTATTACATCATCACACACTTTATACAGCATCCAGGAATCACTTTCGCTCTTTAAGCGGTTGGTAATATAATCCGTGTCAGATTAGGTATCTGCTTTTTACAACACTCATCTCGAGACTAGAAAGTATATTTACAAGACTTTATTTATCTGTGTATTATAATGATATTTATGTCTACTATTTAGCTAATGAACACAAGC
Organism: Entomobrya multifasciata; assembly: GCA_034693345.1. NCBI lineage: Eukaryota > Metazoa > Arthropoda > Collembola > Entomobryomorpha > Entomobryidae > Entomobrya > Entomobrya multifasciata. The sequence continues at coordinate 3,278 of JAQFXM010002831.1, forward strand.
AAACGATGAGTAACAGCACTGAAGTGTCCAAATTTCTAAGAACCGGTGCTCTATAATCGGATCAGAGTGGAGCATTTTTTACACATATATTCATAGTATCAGTTAATGGACTCTACAGTTCAAATGAAACTAAATCAACACTTTATAATTCAAGTTAGGAATTCTGACAGTAAATACATAACAAGCAGCTAAACGAAGTACGAGATAGCTTATCGTTAATAGTCAGTTAGGCCTGCCACTTCAAATTACTATTAATTTGCCAACTTGAGATGTAATATGTGAAACAAAGCAAACTTGATTAGATTTCGTATACAAATTAAAGTACTCAAACAAATGTAAAATGTCTATTTCAATTCTAAAATTTCCAACGGTTGAGATTTTTTTCTTTGAGAACGCTTTTCACCTAAACTTCCTGATGGGCTGGATCCACCAGAACAAGAAGATGTTGATTCCAGATCATCACTGCTTCTTCTTCCCAGCACATTAGCGCGACTACTGGTTGACGCCTCTGTTCCATTACTCAGTGTGGTTTTTGCAGTTGAAAATGAACGAGAACTCGTTATGGATCTGGTTAAAGGATTAATTATAAAACGGAGTCGTGGGTGCCTTCTCAAAATAGAATCAGCTTTTTCTGGTCGAATTGTGATTGCCAGCATAAATCCTGAAAACCACACACAGATTAATGTCTATTAATAATGAGATATATTCACACAGAAAAGTTAATATCCGGCAGGGTTTTATGCTTGATTTAATTAAATGCTTGGGTTGTGTCATAACTTTTTTGTGGAAACCCTACTTTTTGCGTGGAAGCAATTCTCGCATTGGAACGTACAACGGTATATATATACGTTACATCAACAATCATTTCCTCTAGTAATCGTGTTTGATGGCCTGTGGTGGAGTGATATTAAATGTGGTCAGTTTTCCAGCGATTAATTTTGTTGCAATGATGTAAGTAGTTTTTGGCTTTTGTCAAAGAAAACATTTTATATTACATTGTCAAGTGGCTCCTGCTGCTTTTTTGAGAAATGAGTGGTTTATGGGTTAGCCGTAGATTAGTTTTGTCACATTCTCTACTGGCTTGATCACTCTGAACATCACGTCTGCATAACATGCCTACAAAACAGAAAACTGCAACTGTATTTTTTATGTCTCGAAAATACTATGGCATGGCGGATATTAAAATAAGACAAAACATAGTGCATTCTTTTGGCTTTATCATGTGTGATGAGATATTTGATAGTTTTCTTGTAGTTATTAAATATTGACTATTTACAAGCGCTTATTCCTCAAGCAGTTTGTCTGTCTGTCTACTAAATAATCAGAAAAAATATTTATTCGATTTTTTATGATTTACTTTCTTTTTGAAAAGTGCAGTGCAGCGATTCTGACTAGCGTGTTGTCGGTTGGGACATAATTAATGTAACTAGCCTGCTGGGGCTACGTCTTCAAACTATTTACTTTAGCTATACTTTATAAGTTAATGACGCAACCCATTTATTACTACAGTGCAATGTGAAAATGGTGCAATGATTTGTGTTTGAAACTTACGTTGGAATCGGGGATACTTGTTTTCCAGAGAGTTCCTAATATCTACTTTGACAACAAATATTATGAAAATTGCAATGGCTTGAAAAATGTTGATCATGTCCAGTATTTTGAAGTATATGGGTATAATGACTCCTTGTTGTGTAGTGGAAGAAATAACCTGAAAGAATATAATACCGAATTTAAAGTAACCTATATATTTAAACCGTTAGTCCGTTGTTAAACAAGAAACCAAATATTTACCTCAAATATCCAGGGTAAACCCATAACCAGAAAAAGTTTGGCGAATAGTACCATTCTGTTGACAGACAAAATGTTATTGTTTAATGTTTTCCCACAAAAAATATGTTTATTTATGTTATTATCTTTGTGACACTTACGACTGCTTCTGTTTTGCATTTTTTGAGCTACTCATTGTCGCAAACTTTGTACTTTGTTGTATTTTATACATTGTATACACAGTCGTTGTAAAAAACATGAGATTGCAAGTGAGCAGCACACCTGCAGGAGCGTACATATATGGAAGCGTTGCATATTGCTTATCCAAATAGCAAATTTTCTTTCCATATTCTGGTACAATAATATCACTATCTGGGTCATCTCTGCAATTCATTTGAAAAATGGTCAAGTTTTTTCTTAAAAACAATTTACCATTTCCCTGAACACTGCATATAGTTTACCTGTAAATCTGATCCAAGGTAATACCAACGGCTACTATTATGGTTGGGATTCCAAGAGAAAATAAATTATAAGCAAGAAATTTCTTTATACCTTTCGACTTTCCACCTGTTGGCATCAGTGCTCTAAAACATACATATTAATGTTACAATTTGTAACTCAAGTTCATTTCTTTGTATTTTTATTCTATAATTGTTTCATATTCTAATTTTACCTAAAAGTCCAGTACAAATCAAAATTAACACTTGACATGAAACAGAAGCTAGCCAGGAAGAAGAAATGTGCACACACGCCAATTATGTAGCATGCAGTTCCTCCTCCGTATATAGCATCTTGTTTGAGGGAAAGTGATGTAAAATGTACCGCAGAATAAAAAATGTACATGAAGAATAAGGAGGTAAAGTAACATAGAAGTGTCCAGCCATGCACATTTTGCTTGTCCCATAGTAAAGAGTAGACGATGATTGTCATGAGCAGAAAAAATGCTGCAATAACCATCGACACTCCATACAATTCTGATGTTCCTATTGTCTGTAAGTGTAGCAAAAAAAAGTATTGAATAGAGTATATACATGTATGTAGCTTATTTATGACACGTCATACGTCAATTTTCCAAATTATTTTAAATGGGTTTCGAGCATCTGGGATAAAGGCTTTTTTTGGGGTCAAGTACCTTTGGAACAACTAAAGTTGGGCCACAGTCCCATACAATTGTGTCTTCGTAGTGTCCACTATATTGCCCCTTGCCATCATCATTCCTCACGAAGGAGCCATCCACACAATATGCACCCTTTGTAAAGGTTGTCCACTTTCTTCTATCAAATTTATACCATACATCTCCTGTTTGTAGAAGGCGAAACCTGAAATGATGAGATTTTACAACATTTTTACTGAAAGTCACGTTTCTAAACGCAAAGCAGTAACAATTGACCCAAAAAATGCTGAATGCTATGTTATAAGTAGTAATCGATTTTTGAAGGATGCATTATTACGGTCTTTTCTTTTCTCCCATAAAAGGTTTTAGGGTATGGATCGTAGAGTCTTCTTCACACCAATATCTTGGATGACTAATAATGATATGTGGTCGGACAGCATCTATTGGTTTTTTGGACTTCACTTCAGAGTAAATTTCTGGTGACCATTGCTTTTCTCCTGCGAAAGTACATCTGGCTGGTCCGTCAGGGTACTTGCTTAAATCCCATACTTGACCAACATCACAACATTTTGAAACACATGGTCTTTCCTCAGAACAGTCTGGCTCACAAGCTATAATTTCCACTTCTAAATCGCTGATTCTGTTTTCAAAAAATGAACTCATGAAAATCCATTCTGAATTTATAGCTTTGCATATACCATACGCAAAGTTATAAAAACAAAGTTTAGTCGGTTATTTATTGAAATAATAAACATTCATACTTATTAAAGCAATATTCATCCGGGTAAAACACATCAAATGCGTGCCTGAGGTAGCCATTCACGGGCGTCCACGCAGTGAAATCCATTCGACGTTTTTCTGCTGTTAAATTTGTATCTGGAGGGGATAAGGTAACAGTGATTGCTCTTGTGTTGTTTGGACAAGATATAGTCTGTTGTTTTAACCTAGACATAAAAAGTACAATATTATCCTTTATCCAAAACCACAAGAAAAATATTTTATGAGTCAGAAAATATATTAAAATAGAATGAAAAGAACATAATATAGTGAAGCCGCTAATAAAAAGGAGTAATGATCGTAAAAGTAACTATCAAGCATCCATCCCCAAAAAACAAATCATTTTTAGAAAAGCTATGTAAAATACCTAAATTTTCTATCATAGGTTGAATTTCTATAAACTCTAGATATAAGGTGGTCCGGCACAGTAAATGTTCCCGGAAATGTTTCATGTTGCAGGTCATTTCCCCTTTCACTCAAATCCGTACATCTTTCATATTCTGCATTGTATTGTGACTGAAAGGGGCAACAGGTTCGCAAAAAAACAAATCCGGTTGAATTGATGATGGACCCTTCCTTTATCGGAGGAGTAACCGCAGCATCTGCATTTGCACTATCACTAAACAATACAATCACTAAAATCAGAAATTCAATGACTGGAAAGTCCCGGATGAACAAGCGAGGTGATGATGATGAAGATTCATGATGAAGTATCCGGGTATAATGCACTTGTCTCATGTTTTTGTGATATAGGACCCTGGAACTTCAAATCTTAAGTGCAAAAAATTTGTTTAATTATTTTATTGGTTCCTTGTAATTTGAATCTTGAAGCAGCATTTCCGGGAGAGAATATTATTTGAGCTTTTTGGTATGCGTCTCGTCTCTTATCAGAAAACTTTCAAACTTTACTTTGGATCCTGTGAATTTTAGGATTGATCACTTTGTTTTCATTGAAATTTCGTACAAATTTTGAAGCTCATAAATGAAGCCCTCTTAGAACTATTTTAAAATCACATAAATACTTATATACATACTTACAAGCTTAACATTGGATGCTTATGTTTAAGATATTACCCAACTCAAATCCCATATAAATATGTACCTAGATAAAGTTCAGCAACGTGTAATGATCACGTTTCGGATAACATACATAAATGAAACATGCACCTGTTTCTAAAAATGGAAAAATATTATTCCCATATTATTTCGACTGCCGTATCATTTTCCAACATACGTAAGTAAACTGGATTTGTTAAGGTAGAGTAGCATAGTTAATTATATGTGAGTATTAATACGAAATAAAATTGAAGATGAAGAGAGTAATATTTTTCTCTCTTTACGTGTACTTTATTCACTGCACTCAAACACGGGTAAGCCAAGTCAAAATAGCTGAGCATCGGATTCCGTGAATGCTCTCAGAAATCCTCCAGCAGAGCGAAACGGAAGATTTTAATTTTGCCAAAAACTATAAATTTGGGGATAGATTTCTTAGATGAACTTCTCTGGAGGTTATCCCAAGATTATATATTTGTAGCACACCTGAAATGAAGATGTTATCATCATGATGACGATAGTAAATGGTTCAGTGCATATTTGAGGGAACTTACGCATGTCAAAACACTACTAGTTGATATCCTTAAGTAACGTAAATGCATATATGAACAAGTTTAAGTTTATTAAATTGCAATGCAATTTTTTGACGGAGAACTGTGATTCTGTGAAACAGGATTTGAAACAAATTCACAGCCTATATTTGTCCCATTGTTGAATGAAATGGACGACAAATTAAGTCGACCTAGTTATACTTATAAATTGTTGCTTACCTATTTCGAATTTGAAACTTCGCTTAGAAACAAAAATAACTACTCAAAGTTAGTAAAACTCACTGTATTTCGATATATTCTATTGTAATATACATTTATCTGTCCTCCCCTGACAACGTTTTAGTACAGTACAACCTGTTGTACTGTTTAGTGATGTAATCCTATTTGCACCTGACTCATGGAATTGAAAAAATATGAATTTAAAATCCGCATATCTGCAGTGATTGTTGAATCTTTGTATACATAAATAATTTAACTACCAACTGCAGGGACAATGAATGAATATTATGATTGTTTGTTTGTATGTATATAATTGTCATTAAAGATGATAAAATATTATTTATGATACCCACTTTTATTATAAGCTAATGAAAACATGGAAAAGATACTAAACTCTGATTGAATCACGGTTGTGTATCCGGACATCACATATCACAAAGGCTTAACTTGTAAAACATCAAAAAAATCCATGTCAATCTAAATTGTCATCATACTATCATTTCATTAATACAGGATGACTCTTCGGTTCTCTTGTTATAATAGGTATTGTTGTAACTGACTGGGAACAATAGTACAGTGTAACGAAGCGGAGGTGTTTTAAATAGCATGTTAACATTACAAATAGGTTCGTTCGAATGAGTCGCAATGAAAATGGTTCTTGGTTTTATATTACCTAAAGATACAATATAATAATGTAAAATAACTTTTAGTAACGGTTAACAGTAATTATCCCATGCATTCTTATATTATGTAGTGCTATACAGTGTATCGTGTACATGTCCACGTGCCTGTGAAATGGTTTGCAAAGGATATGATTTTTTGCCATGTCGAAAGATGTTAGCCGTTTTTTAAATGCATAACGTATTTTGCAATGGGGCAATATGAGAATCTGCGTGGTCATTTCATTGTTTATCCTGAAAAATGTAGAGCTAAAAAGTATGCTTAACAATTGTTTGATTCAATTTTAAACTGGACGTAAGACGTAATACCAGACCATTTGAATTTAATATCAACATGATTTTATCTTGATTATTGGGTGTTTATGCATATATTTTAGTCGCAAATCGCAAATCTCAACTGTCAACCAGTCTGGCCGTTGGGATAGTAAAATTATAAATACATCAAATATATGCACGCAATATAAGTTGAAGCTTAATCAATTCAATGTGATGTTCAGTCTTAAATACCCGCTCGAAGTATAATTCTCTGTCGGAAAAAAATATTTAAAAACACTAGACATTTTTTGGACCATGCATACACAAAATTTGTTGAGTTCAAGGACAGAAAATTCTTGCAATCATTTCTATTATAGATATTTTTTACCCGAGATTTTCCACTGCTCATTATTGTCATTGGTAATACCATTATGAATTAAATGAATGAAGCAGTTGAAAATATTGTCACATCTTCGAAACTACGGTTTTTGTCTGTAAAAATGAGTAACAATTTAAATATGTATAGAAGGCTTTCTTATGTTAGTCATTTATCGTGGAAATATCTTCTGCTATTATGTAAATCTTAGGAATACAACAACAACGCAACGAAATAGAATAAAATTAAAATCGTGACTATTGGCATAATAGCAAATCTGTGTAGATGGTTTAGCTGAGGATGATAATGTTGGTTTTGAGTTGTCGTGAATTCATACATCACAGAAGTTATCTAAACATAGGTACGAGAAGAGAATCTCTTTACAAGTAGGGATTTGAGTGTTTAGTATGCAGACAATTTGCAAGAATACCTTCATATTAAACACAACCACAGCTAGAGGCACTGAGCAGTTTACATCGGTGTGAAAATTTTATCCAATCTATTAATACTCTACAAAGTAGAAACAAATGATATGATGGCTTGTTGAACAACATTATTTTGTAATTTATTAGCGTTAGGACAAAAAAAGCAAGCCAGAGAAGGAAGTTTACGGTTGGACAACTCTCACGCTTTTAAATCCGTATATCATAATTTTTGTAGGGCAGACTAGACAGGTAATAGGTAAGCAGGCAGCATACGTAGAGAAAAATATGTGGGATTTTCCTAATGCTAAAAACCTGGAGCTGTTTCACTACTTCGATTCTCCTTTGATAAATGCATAGGAAAATATTTTATACTCTATTCACTCAACCAACTCAATTTCAACTAACGCAACAAACGTAGGACGACGAAACTAGCATTCTAAAGTGAACAACCACATCATTTGATTAGGGCTTCGTTATATGCGAGCGATTTTTATTCTATATGCAATATATTGCTGCTCCATTCAAATGTGTTTTGCTAATGATTTTATGTGGAAAATCCCCAAAATATTTTGTTTCATAAAACCACAATATAATTTTGTAGCAATAAAAGTACAAAGGTAATGAACCGAAAATTCGGTTTATATAAATATGACTTGGTTTTGCTTTCCAAGTTTATAATTTTTGGTATGGAAGGCAATAAAGAATCCATTGCGGGTTTAAAATCGTAATTAATTTTAATTCTGACTCTGGCGTCGAATGATCAGAATAACAAAGTGACCACGCAGATTCTTATAATGCCCCAAACGTCAACACAACCAACCAAGTACACTGAACACGTATGTATGAGAAAGAACATGATAGATTTTTTAAAATTAAAAATCATGTAATTTTGATATATAAATTACTTACTAACTTTGCGGGTATATATTTCAATATAATATATTTGCACGCATTTGAGTATATTGCTTTATTTGTGGTTTCAGCACATACTATTAACTTTAATTACCATAAAAAATAAAAAGGTGAACCTAAATAACCTAATAACATTTAACAATAAGCAAATCATCATTTCATGAAGATGTTTCCATCTCTGTCTTTAAGGGCGATGATACCGTAATCGGCTCAGGAGTTTCATCGATTGCATAAATACTATTGATTGACTTCATGGATTGGTTGGATAGATTAGATGTTTCTGTCATCGTGCTATTTATACGTGACCGAAACCATTTGGTAGTCGATACAGGATTCCAAAGCTCTGAAAAGGAAAATCAATTCATTAAAATGTGTTGTGAATAATTAAAGTGACCACCAAACATGGTCATTCGATTTAGCTCAATTTTGTTTTTGCTCACTCGTTAGTTTAGGTACACGTGAAGACGATGCAGATGAAGTAATAGACTCTTCTGGCTCAAACGAGGAGAATACTTCTGAAAAAATAATTAAATACCGAATTCAAAACATGTAGACTTGTTAATGGAACTTTTGGAAAATGAATGTCTTTTGTTAAAAGCCTCACTTGTCACAAAAGAATACTTCTCTCCTAGAGACTTTAGAATATCCTTTTTGCATACAAAAATTATGAATATAGCAACAGGTTGGAGGATATTCAGCATGTCTCCAATAATCACTGGTACGTTTGCATTGTCTTTAAAGATTAAAAACGAAATCAGCTCCAATATCCAACTGACACCCATCAAAAGAAACAGCTTAAAAAACAGTCTCACTCTGTTCATTAAAGTAAATATGTTCCAGGTTAGATTCAATTATAATTTATAAATTAATAGTGCTTATGATGAATGTATGTATATGAAATAATTTACTTGGCACGTTGCTTTTGAATTTGATTATTGTTTGCACTTGCAAATTTGGTGGATTCTTGGAGCTGGTACATGTGAAAAATGGTGGCAAAATACATAACGCAGTTGAGTAACAGAAGTACACCAATAGGCCCGAACAAATATGGGATTGCTGCTCTTCGTAAGTCCAAGAAACACTTGTTCCAGCCATAGCGTGGTAGAATTAAATTCACATCAACATCATCCCTAAAAGATAAGACCAAATTATATAAAAACTTGTCTTGTCTCAATAGTTCATAGCTTAAAGTTGTAACTGTCAATATCCAAAAACTGTATTTGCATACCCGTAGGTTAGATCAAGAATTGTTCCCACTCCAACAATGACTGAAGGAACTAACAATGTGAAGATGAGATAAATGAAGAATTTCAATTTGTTTTTTGACTTTGTGCGGGTGAGTTTTAAGATTCTGTAGGACAAAGGTAATATTATATAATTTTTTACTTAGTAAAGTAAGTTATTTACTGAAAGTAAAACTGAAAAGTTATTTACGAACCATACCTAAATGTCAAAAATATGTCGGTTGAAATGACTGTCAGCCAACAAATTGTACAAATGTATAAGAAATGGGTGACCACAGCTAGTATTAAAAAAAAATACCAGATTAAAAGAATGTATTTGTTATGATTTAGTTGCTTATAAATAAAAGCTACCTATTATTCCGCAAAACGAAGAGAAAATCTCTAGTTCCGTAGTAAAATCCGGGTCCGGGTAGTTGTAAGAATAGAAAAATGTTGCCAACAAAGAAATGTAAAACAAAAACATTGTCGTGATATAACCCAGCAGTGTCCATCCATGAATATTTTGCTTGTCCCATAAAAGCCCATAAACCAACAGGGTTGCAAATTGAAAAAATGTGGATACTGCTAAAGCGACTGCATATAACATTGTGGGAGACTAAAATTATATAAAATACCAAAATTCATTTAATATACTTTGTATCGCGATCTACTATGATGACAATTTTGAAAAATTATCGAAGTGCTAACATTTTTCTCTGCAGCTAAATCCGGTCCACATTCTAGAATAATAGTATCCAGTGGATCACCGGAGAATACTGTTTGCTTTGCACTTGGGTCAAAATGTCCTGGAATATTGATAGCACCATCAACACATACTCGGCTTATGTTCATTGTATTCCAACTTGCTCCATCTTTCATAAAAATTGATCCATTTCTCATAATATGAAACCTAAAACATTAATCAGAATAATTGTCAGACAGAAAAACTTGTAATTCCTTTAGTTGGTTTAAATGAATTTTCATACAATGACTTTCTGTCAGATCCCATATTTTTCAGGCTCCAGAGAACAACATCACCACTTTTACACCAATTTCTTGGATGTTCAGATTTGAAACGTACATTGGTCACTCCTGTCAAGTCTTCCTTATCGTCATGTGAAGGGTAAAAGTTTGGACGCCACGGATTAGTGATGGATGGAACACAGTGTATCTTGCTTTTTCCATAAGTTGAAAGGTCATACACTTCCAGCGGCCCACAACACTTTCGAATGCAGACATTTTCTTCGCAAAATGTTGAAGATTGTACTTTGACAGTGTACATGTTATTAATACCTCTGAAAATTGAAAACACATTTTTCATTTTGTCACAGTAAATGGATCAAAACATAAACTGACCAATTTTTAGGATCAAGACATACTTTTTAACACAATACTGAATCGGGGAATAGTATTCATTTCCATTTCTCAGATATCCATTGGAGTAAAACCCAACATCTACTTTATTGGGGCTAATTGAGAATATCGAAGATAGATTGCTCTCGTCAGGGTGGCATGCTCCAGCTTTCAAGACACTGCCATTAGTGTCATTTATGCTATAAAGAAAATCGAACAATTTTTTAACCAAAAGGAAAATGAACAATTTCCCTCACTTTTTAGACAAGCTACCTTAATAAATTAATATTTTTTGTAATATTTGTTGAGATGAGATCTTCTGTGGAAATAGTTAGATTTTCACTTATGTTTGCAGTGATTTGGTTTCTTTGAGATCCTTCGGTGTTGCAACATTTGAAAATTTCTTGTGCACCAACAACATGAACAAAAACCACTGCGAAACACCACAAAAAGCATATTCTAGTGGCGACAGTCATTTGTGTGAATAACATCTTTCACTATGAACAGGAAGTTTTTTAACAAAACGTACATTATTTAAACTACGCACAATTAATTTTCAGTTCTATTGCGAAAATCAAAATGTTCCAATTCGAAAATTTAGAATTACGCAGGAGTAATCAATAAAATATTAAATGGTGCATGTGGACAAGCAAGTGAAGCAAGTTTCATACTTTGCAAAAGGTGATGCTTGAATGGCACATTGCAAATGGTGTGGCACTTGAAGGTGTTGAAAAAATAAAGCTGATTTTTTCTTGTTATTCTTATTTTTCAAGTTGTGATCATCACGGAACAAGAATAGTACAGAAAACTAGTTTGAAAAGTTGTCGTGCTCGATGTGAACGGATTGATGACGACTGACAACTAACAACGTTACCCTGCCCGTGTCTTAAGACGCAGACAGAAAACAATAGACGAAAAGACGTGACGTAATATTGTAAAGTATAAAATAAAATAATTTATTGCAAATTTACAAGGGGTAAAAGGGTAAAAACTTCAAATTTAAAATTACACGAATATCAATTCAGAGTCAAACCAAATATTAATTTCGATTATGGATATTCCACCGCATTCAACTGACTTGTTCCCCTGCTGTATAATTAGAGAAAATCGTTCCTTTCAGAATGGAAAACATCCAAAAAAAAACGTGGAAGTAACAAAAAGTATATACCTTCGTTTCAAGAATAAATTTATGCAGTAATAAAAATCATTCGTGAATTCATGCTGAAGTAATAAAACAGTTTGGTACCTACAAGATCCAAGAAGACCATGAAGATATGAAAAAGATTAGCCTTTGTTTAAAGTTGAAACAAGCTGGGTTCAAGTCAAGCTCAAGTTGACAGATAGACTATAATCTTTGTTGTTCATTTGTATAAAAAAGTTGAAAAAGTCATTATGCTATTATATTTTCCATACAGGATTTTTAAAGATTCATAACGTAATCGTTTTTCCACACGGCAAAAAATTCCACCTGATAAAAGACTCACTTCTTAAAAACAGTCATTCATGTCATGAACGAGTAATTGAAAACTTTTAGAGAAAGATGCGCTTTTAGTAGCCAAAGTAGCCTCACGAATTCCCTGATCATTTGCCACACACACGTAAGTTTACAAGTAAGTGGTAATTACTGTACGAAAAATAGCAAGTTTTTGCTAAAATTAAAAAAGATGCTTTTTTGTATGGATAAACTCTTAAATAAATTGGTAACAAGTCACCAACTCGCTCTGAATCAACAGCGTAATCAACGTCATCACAAAAAAGATGATTTGTTAGGTTAAACATGGCCCATATACGTATGAATGAAGTGACTCAATTTTTTATTATCTGACAAGTTTTGCATAAATTATAGAACCACAGGTTCACTTCACAGTTTCGTGTTTTGATAGCTGTTAGTTGTGTTGAGAGAGATGACAATAAATAAACTATGGGATTGATAAAATAATGTGATGTGTTTCATCTTTGGTTGTCATAATTAGTGTTTAGCATTCTCACTGCTGTGTTACATGACTTGTGTTTGGCTTCATGTCTAACGTGTAATACTATAATTCGCTTCATGGGTCCAAAATATTGAAAAGTCAAAAACGAATAAATTTTAATCAAACATCTCACGACGTAAAAGTGGAATTTGCCCAGGATTCTGCACGCAAACTCGACCACCCTGCTCATCGTATTCCAATCACGAAGCCAAATATCGCGTCGATAACCGCGGCTTTCCCCTTCAGTTACATCAGCATGTTAAATATACATATATATTTTGGTCAGTATTCTCGCAGCCTATAATGGCTTAGATAGACTTTTAAGGAAGTTGTTATAAGTATAGCGCATCAATTAAACAATTACCCATAATAATATGTATGTTAACAATTTTGTTTTTGTGATGCACAAGTTGGCGAATTTTCAGAATCAATGTCTGCAAATAATTTATACAGAAAGAAATTTGGCGATTAATGTAGCGAAAACATAATTAAGCTGATACACATAGACTCGAAAAATAAACATTCTGTAAACCTGTAGTGGAATTTCAGGAAAATATAATCTTGGCTTTTGTTGTAACACGATATTACAACATTAAACATTTACACACGCAGGTTACTTTACAAGGTTGCAATACAGTTTTCAGGATTTTTATCCTCATCCTCAGTGAATAAATTAAAATTCTTCATCAGCCAATTTGAAGACGTCAATGAGTTTCAACTTGTAATCAATATATGCTAATCGATTCATCCCCTTTGTTTTCAAAAAAAAAAATTGTAGCCTCTTTGTAGTTTATATATGATTGCAACTTTTCATACACAGACTTATTTATGATAGATTTATTTATTTTCACTCGTTTTCTCATTTTACTTTTCTAGTTTTCGTCGAAATTAGCAGTAACTAAAATTTGTGAGATATAAAGAAAGTTTGATGACGTATATTTGTGTATGACGTATGTAGTCATTTTTCTGGTATCCTTTTATTTCAGAACAGTGGGTAAAGGATATCTGCTTGTGTAAGTAAAACATTCTCATATTCTAATTGTTGGAATCTATTTTTGTAAAGTTATGTATTCTGTAAAGTTGTTTTCGTCATTTTAAAAGTCAGAAACACTTAGTTAAAAATCAGAAATAACTAATTTAGCCTTTGTAATTTATGTATTTCTTTGAGCTTTTACGAAAATGACGGTGAGGCTAATTAGTACCGAAAAAAATATATTATGCAAGGTCAAAGGAGAAATATGTTGCAGTATTTAGATATAAGTAGAAAAGGTGGCTTTTAATAAATCATCAAGACGTTTAATTAGTGGATATCTAATGTTATACCCATCAGGGTCAGTTTGGATGAGTAAACAGAGTTTAGGAGGATTGCTGATATTTTGAAGCAATAAAAGTTATCATGATGCAGTTTCAAGAAAGTAAAAACAAGAGTTGCGTGGAAAATTTTCCGTGGATCCACAGAAATCGATTTGAATTGATAGTGGTCGGAAGGAAAGTTAATATTTTGGATAGATAACAACGCCAAATAAATTCGTAAATGTAATGATGCAAAGCATTCTCAAACTTCTTATTCGATTGAATTAAATTCGTACTTTCGTACATGTTTGAAATTCAAACTTTAAACTTGTCACGTTTTGTGATGACTGAACGAATGCCACTAACCAACCGTGGAGACATGTTTCATGTATCTTGATCATTGCATTTGTTTCAATGTCGAAAACAATGCTTCATTGCATAACGGAAGCTTCCTTTGTCTTAATAAAAATTACATGCGTACATTTGAATACAATTTTATTGATTTATTATAATATTTTTACAATGTAGATAAAATTCGATGTGCTTTGGTTTATAAATAAATTTCAAAGGAATCTGTGAAAGTTTTTCATGCACAAGAAATAACAACCTTTAATTCTTGAGTTTACCATTTTTATGGTTAAAGAGGTTTATTGAATTATTTATTTTTGTTATCTCTACGGCAAATTATGATGTGTCATTTTTAATTTCTTTACTGATATTTCACATATTAATATTATAAGTACAACAGGTATCATAATAAAAATCATTAAAAATGGGAATGCAGTATCAAATAAATCCAATTTATTTATAACTGAATCACCCGATTCGAAACAACTTAAGTGTGTATTTAAATCATGTTCCACATAAAGTCGATCTATGAGACCTGTTTGCAGCATTAGTAGAAGCCTAAAATTCAAACATGGATTAGTGCACTATAAGATTTATATGAACATAAATCGAAAAATTGTTGCACATGCGCATATTATATTTTTTACAAGCTTCATACTTTCTGTTAAACTGGTCTCGGTATGGAGATCTTTGGCTTACAAAGTTGGCACTTCTTCTAGACCCAGACGGGAGTGCTACTGTTGTTAATTTTGAGCAGAGAAATCGATCGTCAAAATTATTTTTGAAAAACGGGTAGTATCTGTCTGTGGTAGTAAGAAGAGCAGCTTTTGAGCGGAAAATTTCTGGTGCTATCTTCCTTACTGATTTTTTAATAGGTTTCTCTAATTCAACAACAGTTATTCCTTGTGAGCTTATATCCTTTCATTAGAACAAAACAATTCAAAATATAATGTGGATTAAAATAACAAAATTGTAATTTTGAATTTTTCTATTTTACCTTCAACATATATTTAATCGATGGGACATACTTGTCGTAGTACAGCTTGTATCGTTTTACAACTAATTGCTGAAACGATGAAATCGATTTCAAGTCTACTGCAAATATTGATGTTAGAGCAGAAGAGAAAACCGAGTGGAAAATTAAACTACAAATTAAGTAGACAATGATAGGCCATTTCAAAATGTCGGTGATACGAGTTGCAGTAGTAGTAGACCCTTCATAGAAGCCTATTAAATAAATTAAAATCTATTACCAAAATGTAATTATTCATTGGTAGAAATAAACCTATTTTTGTACCTTGGCGTGTCATTATAGAAATCATTAAAAACTTGACGGAGTTACAAATATAAAGCGTACTAAAATTTGATTTATATTTTTTTGACTTTAGTATCAATATCCACGCAATGTTTAATATCCCCATTAAAATTAAAAATGCAAAAATCATGCACCAAACATTTAATTGAAATGGTCTTCCATAAAGGCTACGTACAGATGACTTGGATGGTTGGGTAAAAACGGCTGCAGCTTTACTGATATTACAAAATGAAAAAAAATCGCAATGTTTAAAGGGATTAATAGATATTTAAATACCGCTTGGTACAGGGGTACATGACAAATATAAAATACCTTGTTTTGAAAACAGCGTGAAGAAATCTTACTCCATATGGCCCAGCCATACGATATGGTAAAAGTTCATAAAGCGATATGGCAATATCGGCAGTGCCTGAATTCAGTACTTTTGCTATTCCTTGATTTATCAACTCTCCGTCATCATTTTCCTTCATTTGACCTCTGGACTTGAATGCCTTGTCGCTGAACAATACATCAGTATGCTTGAAGAAGTAATATGATTGCCAAAAACAAGTTTTAATTTTGAGCTTTGGTTAAAACTTACGTGAAATGTAAGGAATCGCGTAAAAATCTAAAAGCTTCTACATTTATCCCTTTCTCAAATTCAACTGGGTCGGATGAATTTCTTGAATCTTTAAATTTCACGGAATAGTAAAATGTTGGCTGGTCCTGTAAATTCAAATTTCGAAATACGGGTGATGGGAGATGGATATGTGTATTTGAGTTTTTAAATTTTATAAAAAAATATTATGAAATGTTAATACCACTGCCGCAGCAGTTATAACAGCATCTCGAGGATCTATTAAGCAAGTATTGTTGGTATAGAGCATTTTTTAGGATGGAAAATTATACAGATGTCAAAAATGGAATGATTTTATGTGTTGAAAGACCAACTGCATACTAGAGTTTAAATAATATTAATTATCAACAACTAATAATTCATCCCCAATGAAGAAATGTTAATATGTCAGATGAAATATGAGAGGGTGTCTCGAAACAAATCATTTGTGTCCATCGCACGTTAGTTGTCCATACTTGCATTCAGAAGTAGTGCTAGGTTGACAATTAAATGCTCAGCAAACAGAAAACTGAAAAGAAAAAGAACTTGAAGAGCAGGAAAAGACATTGAGTGTGTGTGTGAAGTGGAAACGTGTTCGAACACTTTCCTCAACTGCACATTTATGTATGCATTAGAGAACGTATGTATACCTTATAAAACGATTGAATATTGCTAATTGGATAAAGCAACGAGAATAAAATCTTGGAAAAGTAGTATAAATTGAGTTCAGAGACATCTCTTAAGTCATAGCCATTTTATTAATTTAATAACTAAAAATGCATCAATACTGTGCTCGTCAATGTTTATGGTTCATACTCAATATTCATTGCGACAATAAACTGATATCTATAAGGAAAATGAGCAACGAGGAAACAGTTAAACATAAGCCGTTAAGTATGGTTTCGAATTTGAGGTCAAATTTTATTTGTGAATACAAAAATCAATGTATATGGAAAAAATTATTACAAAATAAAAAATATATAAAAATTATTTTTATTGTTAAATTAACCAGGCAATTGCAAATTTCATTTCCTTTCCAGTGGCAAAACGTTTCTTAAAGAGCTGGAACTGGAGCTGGGACTGGGCCTACTGGTCCTGCGAATGGTCCTGCAATCGGTCCTGCGATTGGTCCTGCGAAGGGGAAACTGGTCTTAAGAACAGGAGCTCCGATTGGACCAGCGAATGGAAAACCGGCCTTAAGAACTGGAGCGGGGAATGCAGGGACAGCAGTTTTAACAACTGGACCAGCAAAGCCTGGAATTACAGCTTTGGCAATGGGGGCGGCGAATGGGAGAGGAGTCTTAAGGACTGGAGCGCCGTATCCGTATGGGTAAGCTGGAAGAGCAGTCTTCACAACCTACATAGGAATTAATGATTTGTTAAAAATTCTGCTTCTTAAAAAATAGCTTATCAATCTCCATTAATGACATATAAGTCTGTCCTTACGGCAGGAGCGTAGGGAGCTCCGTATGGAAAGAATGGTGCGGCATACTATAATGTAATTATATTCATGGTAATTTTGTGTAATTCATGGTGAAAATGTTTGTGTTAAAATTTTGTGTTGACTTGTTTGTGATTGTGAAGCAAAATTTAAGAAAACCATATATGTTGTGTGCTTACTGGGGCAAATGGTGCAACAGCCTTAACGACTGGAGCGTATTGAAAGCCGCCGACAAAAGGAAGAGAAAATGAAGTAGCCGTGGTGGCATAACCGTATGGACCATATCCGACAAATTGAGAGTTAACGGTGGCAACTGCAACGGTAGCAGCTACGAGAATGATGCATGACTGAAATTTTATAAAAATTTAAAGTTAAAACCAAACTTTCAGAAATGATTAAAATATTCATTAAATATTTACCAAACGGGCCATCTTGAAAATTGTTGGTTGATACCAATTTTTGGTTGTTTACTTGGCTTGGTTGAATTGTCTTTGTGATATCTTCATCCAATTACAAGATGATATATATAGCAGCGTCCTTTTTTGCTTGAGGATCTGGAGTTTGTTACTTCGTCGTAATTGACAAAAAGACAACATTGCATGAAGGGCTAATATGAGTATGCGTCATTTCATTTCCCATAACATGACGAAGTCCGCGTGCAGTGCCTGCGCACCCAAGCTATGCCTATAATATTAGTTTAAAGTGAGGATGTAGTGCAGTAGAATACATTATGCTAATAATATGCTGGACAACTTCATTTGAGCATATAGACCAAAGTTTTGTATCAAACGGTTTATATGGGAGTAGATTATGATTATAACCGTTACAGGATGCGCAAGCTCAAACGAATCAAATAATATTTCCATATAGCACAAGTGCCCCAAAAATTAGAGTAACTAGGTACAGTCAAATGTGTGTCCAATTTTTTACGCATAATTCACGAAACAAAAAAATCTTTTAAACTTGCACGCAAAACATTTTCTGAACAGATTACACGGAAAACAAAGAATCATTAGTTTAAATTCGTGACGCATAAAATATTTTTTAAACTTTGTAGTCACTGTGATCTACTTTTATGCAATGTAAATAAGCAATAAGGTCCACTTCAACGGGAAAAAAATACTGTTTGTAGTTGCTACTGCTATTAACTTTGCTCAAATGCGAAATATTTGGTTTTTCTGCCAAATTGTAATGACTTATCATAAGGTACAATAAAATTATGGAAAGCACATTTCAATTTACGTATCCGTATGTAAGCCATAATAACGAAGTGGTGAGTACTGCATAGCCTTTTAAAGGGTTTAATACAATTTTTATGCTTCTAACATGACGAAATGAAATGAATCTTAAGAGTTAAGAACAGAGCCCACGGTAAAAACGAAGTACTAAAATATAAATTTTCATTTAATCAAGAAATCTTATATGTTTGTAGGTAGTTCATGTCTGATTAAGTTCCAAATGTAATGTTACTTTATAGTCTTCATAGATTTTGTTACCGTTCGTGTCTCATGATTTGCTCATAAATGAGAAACATAAGGAAACAATTTTTTTTTAAACTGAGCGTCTTCAGGACTTCAGGGGTCTTAAAGTTTGAACAGATGGACATAGACATGTAGCTGTCAACGCTAGACCAGTGCAGTACAATGCAATTATGCACTATCTACGGCATAATGTGGAAATATTTTTTATAAGCTAAACACTGTCTTTGTCATAGAACTGTTGTAGTTGTCTTTCTGATGATTTTGTGATGCAGAATTTAAATTCTATTAAAACAGATTGGTCGATACGAACGTATCATTCGAAAGCTATCACGTAATGATATCTCATGGTTTCGGAACGGTATGAACGATTCGGTTATATGATAAGTTTCGATTTTTGTAAAACGTCTTGG
>JAQFXM010002832.1:0-22837 GCA_034693345.1 Entomobrya multifasciata
GCCTTCAGCCTGTGATAGAAAGAACTGTAGCTCGAGTTTTCACACCTCTCAATATCTGCCAGTTTGCCTTTATGTACATGCAGAGATACAATATTCCCAATTGAGAGGTGGTTCCAATTGTAAGGCTCCAACTCTTGTGCGACAAAAGGGATCTCAAGTGCTTGGACTTCCCTTTTCACACGTGTGAACCAGTTGCTGAGAGATGGAGTTGACTGGCTGGAGTCGAGTTTAATAAGTTCAGTCAGGCAGATGTGAGTATAGCGGGAGTGGCTATGATCTCTGACTTTTTCGAGCCAGCATAGAGAACGGCGTAGAACGTGGGAGGTAGTGGGAAGAATGCCAGTCTCCATTCGCAGTAGGTAGCCGGGGGAGTTAGCAGGAAGGTGCAACAAACGTCTCATAAACGTGTTCTGAATTTTATCGATTTCCGTAGATTCATTGAGTCCCCAGATTTCAGCTGCATACAGCGGTATCGAGAGCAACATGGAGTCTTTGAGACGCATCATTGACTGCCAGCAGTTGGTTCTGCTCCATACTATTAAACTTATGAGTGTTTTAGTTGCCGCTGCACATTTTGCCTTAACTGCTTTGGAGTGCTCATGAAATTTTCCGCATGTACAGAAGGTGATGCCTAAGTATGTGAATGTCTTCACAACTTCTACCGTTTGTTGGCCATACATAAAGGTAGAACTCGACAAGATTGTCTTGTGTTGATGGTGGAATATTAATATCTTGGTTTTTTGTACATTTACTTTAAGCCCTAGTTCTTCGCAGTACTGTTGAAGTACGTCTAGTTTGCGTTGTAGTTGTGATGGAGAGTCCGCCAGTATAACCATGTCGTCAGCATAGGCCAGCACGTGGAAGGAGTGTTTGTGGTTTAGGTTGATACCTCGTATCCCATCAACTTCCGCCAATTTATATATCTCCTCTAACTTAACTTACTTAACATAACTTTTAGAAAAAAAGTGTGTCCCTGTAAAACGAAGTAAGGAATTTCAATTTATTTCATATTTTGCTTGTGTTCCCAAATTAACATATACTAAATATATTCTTGACCTACATATCGTGGAAGTCAGTCGTTTGATTGGCGTGGGATGTAATACGGGATACATTCGTGGGATCTACTCTAAGCAAGACGGTTTTATACGTCTGTGTATACAAACCTTACATAAACAACTTTCCTGCAGGCATGTTTTTAAACAGAATTGCCAAAAGTAAACACGTAATTTATTTTATTTATTTGCAACATCAAGCAGCATACATAATAATCTTTTTCCGTTTCATAACTAATCTCTTTCTATAATTCCACCGTCTGCATGATCGTCATCATTTTTAAGCAACTTCTCAACGTATTAAGATGCATAAAAATAAAAACCTTCGGAAGCCATCAACCCTTTCCCTTAGCATAAGAAGGGGAAAATAGCGAGGGAACGAAAGGTTAGATATGTTTCTACAGAATAAAGCAAAGTGATGAAAAAGATGAATGAATCTGTGAATTGTGGTAGTAAAGTAATGAGAAGTATTATCTTCACGGTTTCAGCAAAATGATTATGATGACAATGATGATGATAGCACATGACAAGGGGACTTGCCCAAGTTTACTTTTCCGTGCTTCTCGCAAAAGTTGACTAGTATTTTGGACGACGCAAAAAGTTGAAATAATTCATATAGTCAAACCCTGATAGGGTGAAAGTAGTAACTATGTCGATACACGTACGTACACGCACACGTGTAGATAAAGATACACAACAGGGACGTCACCATATTTCGTCGTTTGATTGTAAAGATGTTAAATATGCCAAGAAGGTGGCGTGGGATAATATTAGTATATAGAAGAATAAGTAAGTGTCAGTGAGGCGTGAATTAGCTTTGGGTATTATTATCAGTGTAGCGTAAGTAGTAAGAGGAAAGGGGGAGAGCAAAGCATTGTTTACTTTGAGAAAAACTTTTTGTTCGTATTTTAATTCTTTGTGGAATTACGACGATCACGAAGAAGAAGTAAGGTGTCTAGGGGCATAAAGAGAGATGGAGAAAGAGGCAAAGAAAGAGAGAAAAAATGATTTCCTTGTCTTACTTTTTAATACCAAGTTTTACTTGCTTTCTACACGTTTTATTCTTGGTTGAGCTAGTTGAGTTAGTAGTTAGATGTTGGCAGAGAGAGGGATTACGTGAAAGAACAAAATGATATAATTTTTGTCTAGTAGATTTTCACATTTCCAAAAAGTTACACAATTTATCACAATAAAATTGCCTGTTATGAAATGGTTATATAATAATTTATGATAGCATAAAGGGCAGGATATATATTATTACATATATTGCCTAAGGTATTTACTTTCATGTTGATAAAATAATACCCCAAAGTTTTCACTTTGGTAATTATTGCTGTTTTTACACGACTGAAAATGATGTTTTAATTAATTTAAATGCTTTATTATGTATTAAAACATGTAGGTTCTCTACTAATACGACATTGTATGTTCTAATAATTCATAAATGCAAGATTTTATTATGCAATGCAAAATGATCATTTTCCAATATGAGCTTGTAATGGCAGAGCAGACAAGAATGTCAGAAATGTAATATAAAAAGTTCCCCAGCGCATCAAAACTTCAATATTAAATATTGCAGATAATATTGCGGTGATACTTTGCGGTATGTCATTATATATATTGCAATTTAATGCAAGAACCTATATACATAACTGTATAAAGGAATGCGAGGTTGCGTTGTTTGTGTCATGGTGATCAAGTTATTGCAATAAGCGTATATTTATTACGGTATGGAAAACGATAATATTCTGTATTTACTGCGATCTTCTAATCGTTGCATATAATTTGACGGGTGTGTTGATGAATGTTTACAACATTATTTTATAGCATTGGAATTAATGATATATTTTGTTGCCTTTAGGTTTCCTTCGACGGTCTTAGCGGCAAGATCCAGTTCCGGGAAGGCGTCCGTTATGATCCAACCCTGACGCTGATGAAACTAAAAAATCGGGCACTTCAACCTGTCGGATATTGGTCCCCCTCAAAGCGGCTTCTAATACACGACTACAAGGCTTTCAGTTCGGGTGATGCAATCAATATCACACTCCGGGTTACCACAGTTCTCGTAAGCCCTGAGCTTTTTCTCACTCCCAAGCTATCAATCTACTCCCTCTTTAGTCGTTCATCAACCTCACACCACCATTCCATTTTCTCACCCTCTCATTCACTCCCACAACTACTCCTTCTTCATCAGGCAGTCAGTTAGTTAAAGATATTATATGAATATCCCCTCTAACTAAATTCACACTACCACACAAATTGTAGACATACATACCTGAATGCATTTAATATATACTCCGAAATTTTTCGTGGAATTTAAAAAAGTATGGTAAGCTCTTTTAGATAGTAGATGAGCATTTCGTCCATACTTGGTTTATCCAAAATATATGTTTATAAAATAAAATGAGAAATAGCATGAATACCAAAAGACTTGAACTGTTTGGGATAAAGAATTGCATGTTTGATATCATGTTTTTTCTCGGACGCAATAAAAGAATTCAACACGTTTTAGCGTAACATTGTCTTACTTAGTTATTTTATGAAGTCGAACATGTGAAGCTATTTATTCATATAGTATAATTTGCATGTCGAAAGGACGATTGCAAGTTTTCTTAATATATTTATAAATTTTTAAGTTAACTAAAACCAATTTCGACGATAAAATTCCTAGTTTGTTTTAGTTCGACTAAAAATTTCTGCAAACAAAATCTTCTGATATGGTTGTACACTACGATCTGTTAGATTCTTTTAGAACGACTCGTTTTTTCTTGCCGACTCAATTGAAACGATGAAAATAAAAGTATGAGACTAGGATTCGCCCCCATCTGACATTACAACTTCTATATGCTATTTTCATGCGTAATGGAAAGGGATGGGAGTAAAAGGTTAAACGATACTTGTCATATTAGTCCACATAATTCGGCATTCAACGGGGCATTCATTTGTACAAATGTCAACTATTGAAAAAACGAATATATTTTCTCCAGGCCACCAGACAGAGCAAAATAGAAAGAGATAGATAGATAGATTGTATCATGGTGCCTCAGCATTCGCATCATCATCATCACCACCACCATGATCATGACTGAATTGTTGTAAGACATTACAAGGCATTTTCTCTCTTTATATGGGAAAGAAAGCTGGATTTTCTCTCAAGAAAAAATCTTTCAAGTATCCCATAAATGTACCATTATTTTACTACTTGACTTGAAGCCACGGGAAAAATAGTATAGGAAATGCCACAAGGCGATATGCCTTTCTCGTACATCTTCATCTTCAACTCGTCTTATGTCTCTACACTACAAACTTTACCCAGCCGGCACTAAATGTTGTCGTGTCGTGCTACTTATTTTGGAAATGTTTGAAAATATGTTTATATAACAAAAGGAGGGAATTTCCAGGGACATGTGGAGGATGATATGTATAGATATCACTAACTATCTATCTACCGCCACCACGCTTCACTTTTTCTGCCGCCACACGATCTTGGCAATGTGCCGCTTGGAAAAGGAAGTAGGCAAAAATGTCGTACAATTGGAAGAAAATGAAAACTGTATGTGCGGCGGTGGTGGGGATGATGGTGGCGGTGGAAGGAATGGGTTGCTTGGTATGTGTACTTGTTACAGAGGTTGACATGGTGGTTGGCTGATGGAAAGAGTATGTTGATGCCTTCAAGCTATTGATGTCAGTCGGTGAGACATTACTTTTTCTATGCTGTTTTTTTCTCCCATTTTATTTTCAAAAAAATAGTAGCAAATCATGTATTCCTTCGTATTTGTGTTAGCTAAAGAAGCGAACGAACAAAAAATAATTTTAACGGGCGCCTTTCTTCATTTTATTCCAAGGAAAAAATCTGAACTGAAGGGTAAAGTTTACAAACATCATCATCTTAGGATTATTTTTTCTTATGTAATAAAGTATAGTATGAAAATGAAGAATTCAATACATAATGTGTTTCACACTGACACAAAAACATGGATAAACCTATAAGAAATAAAAATGTCATTCTGGTTTGTTGGATGAGCTTGCTATGCGTTTTTCACGGATATGTGCTTGTATGGCAAAGTTTATGACGTGAAAATGTGTAATTTTTGAATGACTTATTGGTGGATTTCAGCCTTGTCATGAATGCATTAAAAAGGATGACAAAAAGGCACCATGAGAAAAATGATCGAGGAAGATGACACTTTATACATACTTACTCCACAGAAAATGTCTACATTGAAGACACTACAGTAGCAAGTCGCTAAACTACTAAACACTTCATAAAAACATGGTTATTCAATAAACTAGATATTGTTGAGAGAGAAAAACCAAATAACTCTATACTTAACACTTTCACCATAAACTTGGTGACAAAAAAAGACAGACATGCAGCAGCAGCACTCATTGAATACATACATGTCCACATTTTTCCCGTCTATACGGCAGATTGGAAGTTTCGTGTAATAGACAGCAGTAGACAGAGGGTGAGTTAGATAAAAAGGCTAATTTTACAAGTTTTGGACAAATGTTTTAGGTAAATCAAGAGACAGACGTGATGAATGAGCGTGAGAGAATACCTTTTTTCTAGCAAGACAGAAAAGAAGATCACTTCTAAACGTTCTCCATTTTCGTAAAGTATATGCTATGCATATTACACACCTAATAGACTTTCTAAGAGAGTGATAATAGGGTGTAATGTATAATGTGTGCATAGCTAATGTCTACTTATTTTTTGCTGAATGCATTTGTTCTCTAGTAAGTTAGTGTAATGTAGTCAAGGACAGTAGATTTTAATGGGGTGTTTGTGTGAAACTACATAATAATCAACCCGTAAAGAGGGCACAAGAATGACAGGCGTTTAAGACTTGCACATTGTAGCTAATGGATTCAAACCCATTCTAGATCTGAACTGACACTAATTTTTCCCTTAGCACCCTCTAATGTCATTCTCCTTTTTTCAATCTTGAGAAGTAGCATAAAGTTGCATTGTCATTATACTTATGCCATCATTTTTTCTGTTTTTTATTCTACATTCATACCCCTCGTACTGTTTTTTTCAGACTAGAATGCAATCTGTGTGGGTATTTTCTTTACTACTTGTTTTTTCTTCTAATTTTTTTTCAGGAGAAGCCGTATGTGATGGTTAAACATGACACAAATCTCACGGGAAACGCTCGCTATGAAGGATTTTGCATTGACTTGCTCAAAGATGTGGCCAATTTAGTTGGTTTTCAGTACACAATAGAAATAGTGAAGGATGGCAAGTATGGTGTGGAGGATCCAGTGACGAAAGAATGGAATGGGATTGTACGCGAGCTCATTGATGGAGTAAGTGGCAAGTGAAGATGGTATGGTGGTGGTTGGCCAGTGTGTTAAGGCTCTTGTGACGTTTTCCTCTTCATTTTACATTCTTTTCTTTTTTCATTCACCTTCAACCCTAATTTTTAGACATAGTTGTGTATATATACTTGTGTACTACATGTAGTAGTAGTAGTCCAGAAGTTACAAAGGCTACTAGGAAGTAAAGAAAGAAAAAAATAGAGAGAATGGATCGGAGGAAGCACCGAAAAGTATGTAGTTTCTCTCGATTTAGTAGTGAGCCGATCCATAATTCCGAGACATGTGACACTGATGCCCTTCTTGCCTTCCTGGGATATTGCTTTTTGCCAGATAAAGTTGTAGAAGAAAGTCAGCATTTGAATGGCGTGCCCAGTTCAGATGCTACTGCAGCTTTCTCTTCTGCGTCTTCTTCGTGTGCCTTTTTCACTTTTTGGCTCTTCTGCCTTTACATTATGAACTATTGAGAAAAAAAGAGAAAGCTAGGAAGCATTGAATGAGGCGACTGCTATTTTGGCTATTGTTACTACTACAGCTTTTTAGACTCTTCTCCCTCTTTTTTCTTTGAAATATTTTTTTTTGTTCGAGACAAGTCATTCTGTTCAATGCTGTTGTGGAGGAACCGAGAGAGAGAGAGAGAGAGAGATCCACTCCTCCATGCTGTTTTTAAGGAGTAATCCTATAAGTCAACTTCGTAATAATAATAATAATACAGTCATCCATCCAGTCAGGCACCAAAAAACGTTTGTTTCTTTTAAGAGCAATCTTTTTCTCTCGATCCCCAATGTACACAGACAATTTTACTGAAAAAAAATACGCTACGCTAGAAAACTACCAAAACACTAAAAATATATACGGGATTTCACTGACTGAAAAATAAGTTGGTATTTTACTCTGCTTTCTCTCTCTCTCTCTCTTCCTACTTTTACATCCCTTTTCGTCTGCATAGTCTCCAGTTTACTTTTCAATTGCCTTCCTCCATAAAGTTGCTTTTTGTTTTTTTGTACACAGATTAGTTTGCGCCACCAAAACCTATTGTGTTGTTGCTCCTTTTGTTTTACACTTAACACTTTTATATTCACTTCCGCCATCGTCGTCCTTTTCTTTTGTACATGGATTTTTGAAAGAAGGCAGTCAAAGCGTGTGTATGAAAGAGCGAGCAAGATTTCGCTGCTTTACAGACATTTTAGAATTTTCGAAATAATGGAAACCATGACAAGAAAGTAATACTACTTAATGGCATTGTTCATTTTTGAATACTAGTTCACACGCAGTAAAAACGTATACAATATTGAATATATGCCATATTATTTGCCCCTGCTCCTTGCTTTGATCGGATTAAATTGGGAATTACAAAGTGAATTTTCATTGTCCTAGTAAAAGCAACCGAGCAAACATAGTGCGGATGTTAAATTGAAACTGGCAAATATTCATGCTAACTTTCCGTAAAAAGGATAATAAAATATTGTTCTCGATAAAGATTCTAAGATGTGGATAAAATTTGTGATAAGAAAATGCTGTAAATGGAAATCCATCTTAAGTAAAGCAATAAAAAATACGCTTGGAATCTTTTTAATAAATATTAAATTTGTATTATGTACTAAAATTTTTAATTTATGCAACCTTGTTTAATGTCAATATTTGCAAGGTTTTCATACTTCCTTCCTTCAATTTTTTCATTTTTATTAGCAGGTTTGATTATAAATATATTTTGATTGCCTCATTAATTGTGAGCTAGTTTGGTTTTGCATTTTTTTTAAATGCAGGAAATTGTTTTTCAAAACATTCACAAATCCCAACTACGATTATTAAGGTGGATATTTAAAGAATTAATGAAATGTAAACATCTGTTTTTTTGCTTCACAGAACTTTGATTTGGCAGTTGGATCCATGACCATCAATTCAGCACGAGAGAAAGTTATCGACTTCACCAAACCGTTTAGAAATCTGGGAATTTCAATACTTTTCAAGGTAAAGCCTAATGATTATATGCCATCCTCTATGTTATTTGAACGATACGAGTTCAATGATACCAATACCACCAATTATCTTAATGATAGGTAAATATTGTTTTTGGTTGATACCACTGCACCAAACAACCACTTCTGTTTTCTTTAGAGAAATTAAATTAATTACTGACAAGTAAACTAGCATTTGCCACAATGAACCATACAAACCAAACTATTGACATTCCCAATAAATTAAACAATGCGCTAATGTGTAAATACCACAATAAGGAATGTGCATACACTACACTATATTATATGTGGCATTAAGTTAAGTAACTATCTATCTTTCTGTATTTTTCCAGTTGCCCAAAAAGCCTCCAGCAAGACTGTTCAGCTTTCTGAACCCTCTCTCTGCCGAGATTTGGGCGTTCGTAGCAGGTAAAGTGAAAATATCAGTTAACCAACCACCCCCATTAATATTAGTCACACAGTTCATTCATGCATATAACAATTGTAACAAAAACATCTGTTTGACTTGACTTGATTATCTCCAACATACATTCCATCTTCACACTTTCTCTGCTGCCACCACATTACTACCACCGATGATTAAATTGTTTTGATTGTGTGGCTCAAAGCGGTCTTTTTGTGTTAATACATATAATCGTAATTCTCTCTCCGTCTCACCACCGCCACCATACCAACTAAAAGAGTTTCAATGAATGGATGTATTCATTCGCTTTTGTACATGACAACCTGTATGTGTTGTGTGGGTGGCTTCAACTAAAATATGTACTTTTTTGGTTGATACACAGCGATAATATATATATAGTAACTTACACACACACTTGTATTGTATCTGATTTCATCGTGAAGTCAAATAGTTGGGAGTGTGCTAGTGGTAACAATAAAATCAACAAAGTCTCCT
This sequence comes from Entomobrya multifasciata, assembly GCA_034693345.1. NCBI lineage: Eukaryota > Metazoa > Arthropoda > Collembola > Entomobryomorpha > Entomobryidae > Entomobrya > Entomobrya multifasciata. The sequence goes on from JAQFXM010002832.1 coordinate 9,252, forward strand.
CACAAGTATTATTCCTTGTTTGCTCAACACCACTAAATTACCGGAAATTTCTCGTTTGCTCTTCCATTCTTTCTTTTCTCGCTTCCAGTACCTATATGACTTTCTCCTTTTCTCACTCATCTCGTCTCTTTCCTTGATTCACTCATCAATTTACTCACTCAACCGTCTATATTTTATATTTCTCTCATTGCTTCTTTCCTAGTTTACCATGTCCTTTTCTCCTTTTTTTCCTGCTGTAACATTTTCGTCCTCTGCTAACAATAAATTGCTATCGCACATTTTCATTATCATTATTGCAACAAAGTGTCCTTTCCTAACTACAATAACGGCTCAGGAGTCAGATTATTCCAAAGAAACCCTCAAGCACAGTAATTATTCATTCAGCCGCCAACCACTCCTCTTCACTCTCACTCAACTGGCGGCACTTGTCAGCAAGTAAGCGTTTACTTTTCATCACACCAGAGCAAGGATTTTCACGTCCGCCAACAACCTCGCTTATTCATTATTTGTAGACTTGTATTTTAGATGTTATTTTTGGGCCTTGTTTTTTTGCGGTATGTTCTCGGTACCCATAAAGAGTTAAAGGTGGAGAGATACGTGAAGCAGGATTTTGCACTCAAAATGCACAGGAAAATAGCTCGCAATTATAACCATTAGCAAAACTTTCACCGTGGTCGTCACTAAGGCATTTATGAAATATCACAAGCTATGTTATTGGAATTCTCAAATATTTGCAGAGTTTAAGGCGGAAAGCTAAAAGGCATGCGATTCTTTTGCACCCTTTTTTGGCGTTTTGACCGTCCACAATAGCATAAAATAGGGTAGCTGTAATAATCTTTATTTAGATTCCACATTGGGTGCTGGAGTGCCTGTTGCCATGGTCTTCAGCACCCTGCCCTAAAATACATACATTGTCACATTTACATGGTTGGCTTACGCAAGATTTTTAGCATCTTATACAATTCAATATTTTATAAATGAGATGTTTTTGAACTTAATATTATATTTGCAACTTGAAACACCGCAATGAGCTAAACTTAGACACGTATAAAAAATAGACCTATTAATCAATTTGCGACAAAAATACACCAGTGTAACTATTTTTCTCATTTGTAGATGTCTCTCCAATTCCAGCCATACGACATAAACTGAATTAATTTTATGTTTCATTTAGTTTATAGTTTTCCGTTTGTATGAACGAATTTTTGCACAAAATTGCTCAGCTGCGTCGTCTAATTGGTTCTTGCGTTGTAAGCTCACGAAGTAAGTTGTCAGTTAAATCTAGAGTTTGCTTTTGAAAGTTCTATTGTAGTTCCATTCAAAGGGATTAGTATTCTTATGTATTCACAAAAGATAACGATGGATGGCGAAACCCAATTTTGGGAAATGTTAAATTTGAAGCAAAATAAACGTTGATTGACGTTGTATGGTAACATAGAGATAAACAAAGACAAAATTCAGGAGAGAGTTTGTTTTACTCAAAGTTAGAGAACCCATAATATGTGTTAGATATAAAAATAGATCCAACAGAAATTGATAATTTTATGACGAATGTATAAACAGTCACAGGAACCGTTGAGAGGTTTATCCTTTGACGGACTAGAGTTGTTCAGTGAACAAGATAAGTTACTTAAAGCCTTTTTATTGGCAGAATTTTCATTTGGCAAGCTAGTGGTAAATCCCAATATACAATGGTTATTAACTTTGCTAGTGTATGTAGAACTTTTATTGAATCATTTACCGAAAAATTCTACTTTTGAGTTTTGTTTGTCTTCCGAGTGGCCTAACGATTTACATTATCTCGAGGAATTACTCTAAGCAGGGATTGATTAACCTGTATAATACGGTTTTCCGTTTTTTATTTAAAAAGATAAGCGATCTTTCTAAATATATGTGTTCATTCACAAACTTTTATTTTTTATTGAATTACCTACTTGCGTGTAAACACAGGCAGCCTTTAAATTGCAAAAAAAATCTGCAATATATTTTTGTCGCTTTCTTCCGCCCGCAAGTAATATAAGTTAGAATATACGTTAGGCAAACATACTTGGATACCAATAATAATTTCGAGATACTGCGGATTTTATATAAATATGCGCTGTGTTTTGGGTTTACACTTTTTGATTCAAGACGCATGAAAAAGCGTTATAAATTTTTTACACCTCAATATTTTTTAGGTAAAAGGAAGGGTTCTCGATTGGGGTTTTACACTTGCCTGAAATATTTAAGAATATGTGTCATACCTACGTAAGCTAACGTTTGTTTTCGTTTCATCTGTTACAAAAACGAAATGGCTGGAGAAAGTTAGACACGCTTCTGTATCATACATGAATGGAATTTTAATATGGTGCAGGGCAAGCAAAACTCAAAGGGAGAAATGTTAGTATATCTGACACGTCTTAGACTACAGCCTAAATTAAATTCTCCGGTACTATAGTTATGCATTCAAAGTTATCCCGAGACAGTTCTAGTTGGCCCCAACGGAATATATTGCAGGCTAAACTGGCCGAGCTGTAACATATTAATTCTACCCATCTCTATCACAATACCCGTATTGATTGTTTTCAACTACAGACACAAATGAATTTGACTAATTTTTTCGTCCAAATAAAGATGTTGACTTGATTTATGGTTTTTAATGTTCATACATGAGTGGCGTTTCATCAAATCCATCGATTGCGATTTATAATTATGATATGTTAAATGATCAGACTGAACTGCGGATTTACATTTTTGACATTTTTTATTGACACATAGTAATGGACGATATACATTAAGTATTAACTGGCCGCACATATATCACATTTAGAATTTCACATTTATTTTGATAATTTAAGAGGTTTTACTAAACAACAGATCTTTAAGGGTTTTATGTCAATAAATTTAGTTTATCAAAAAATTTAACAATAATTCATTTATAAAAAAGTAAACAATCTCCAAAATAATATCTCAAACACTAACACTGTCAGTTTAAAAACCATCAAAAAAATTGTACACTAATGGTAATTTCCAAAGAAAGTCTTGATAAGATCTCAAAAGTTATAAACATTTATGGACGTCCCACAAAAATACAAATATGTTTACATATAATCGTACTAATTGCTTTTTTCAAGCATCTTATCTTACAATTAGTTACCCTTAACTGAAATTGAGTAACACATTAAAAGTATAAAAATTATTGTTTGTGTAAAATGATTGATACAATATAAACGTAAAAATATATCTTTTCAGTATGTTATTTGGAGCGTCTGAACTACATTTACGCTAACAATTCAAGAATTCGCGCCGACTTGTAAATCAATGAGATTTGCAAAGTTGTGCAATATTTTAACAAATGAAAAGAAAATACTATTTTTAACCTCTTAGAAAATAAGTACTCGACTTTTGCATAAACGATTAATATTAAATTCCTAAATAAACTGTAACGACAACATTTTGCTAACCTTGTCACAAAAACTATCAGAAAAATGAACCAAAAATCAAATTATATCAGATAGTGAAAAAAAATGTTCAATGCTAACTTTGACTTAATTTGCTAAAAACAACTTTGACTTAGTTTGACACCTTGTAATTTACGTTTTCTATATGCTGTATCTGCCAGCACGGTATACATATATATTTTAAATTTTATGTGATATTAATTACTTTCTGCTCTTTGTACTACAAAATACAAAGTTATTGACTTTTTATGGCTAAACATTTATTATTTTTTACTTCAAGTACAAGTAAATTTACCGACAGTACCCGGGCAGGCTGTGAGAACCTCTTGCATCAATAAAAATACTATTAGTATGAATTGACTTCAAAGTGTTACACAATTGTGTCATTTTCACTTTTATAACGTGTAACACTACTGTGTAAAATGCATATTTAATTGACTAATAAAAAAATTTAAAAGAGTACATTATCAACTAAACTAGATATATCATTAAAAACAGTGGTAAACAAAAATAAAACACAAATGTTAGATCATGATTAAACTTTCCTTATACATTCTTACAGTAAATTTTTAATCATATAAAATCTTCAACCTTTGAAACGCAAAATACAGTGTACTCAGTAGTCATTAGATTATATATTCGTTACAATACACAATAGTCAACTTCCAATTTATGTTATTAATTTTTTTCGCATACAGTGAAAAATACATGTACAGAAATAACATATATAAATATACAAAAACTAAAAAATAGTTTTTGATTTTATATCAAATGACTTTGATGATGGTTATATAAGTATGTTTTCATACTATTACTACAACATCACATTAAAACACTTGGGCCAGTTATCACATTTAAATGCCTACAACATTAGTTGAGCTTCAGCTCGTAACAATTCACAGAACATATTCACTTCACATATCTGGTGCATGAACTAAAAGTTGTCAATAAATCAAAATTTAAACTTTCTTCAAAATATTATCGATACTAAAAATAATCATATAACTTCTAAGTTTACTAAAGATCCCATGAAAAATTTATGCAATAGTTTTGTCACAAAAACTAACTATTCATGTTACAATTTAGCAAAATTCAAATGCCTTTATATCAAATTATTAGATTATTACGTATTTCAATCAATTCTGAACGGAAGTAGATAGATACAAAATCAGTATTTTCTGAAAAATTAGTGTTAAATTTAACTTGTATGTTTTATAGCTCAGTATATCACCCTTATATATAAACGTATGATGGTATAAATCCATATTGTATTGAATTACAAAATATTTAAAAATACTAAAAATTTAAAAACTTTTGTGTGTAAAATTACTTTTAAAAATAAGTTGAGATCTCATTAAAAATATTCATGCCCAAACATTCCACAGTACACATAATATTACATGTAACACATATAAGTATCAACATTTTGTACGAACATTTAGCACAATTTTTACCTTCCATCTTTCCGATCAAACTGCTCCATTTACTCAAAGTCTTCATCTGCCATGACCGAAATCTCTAAAACCTTATCAATCAGCAGGAAATCTGTTTGTGTTCCGAAATCTGCATAGTTTCCATGAATTTTTCGTTCCTCCTCTTTCCCCTTATCTTCCTTACCCATTATTGGAGTCCACTTGATCCGCTCTCGGTAGAATTCCCTGACCATTTCTGGCCAATACTCATTTACTCCCTGCGTAGGTATAATGTCATCACTTATGTCAGCTTCATTCCATTTGATTTTGAAGTGAACCTCTCCATTCTTTTTTCCCACAGCCTTGATCTGGTAAGGAGGCTGTTTAATTCCCTGAGTTATTTTTGTTCTGGTGGGCCTTCCCTCCATTGACCTTCCTTTTATTGGCCTCCTGTTAGCGTTGAGTAGTTTCTCAAATTGGACAATCAGGGGCTTACATTTGAACATGACCTGGCTCAATTCCCAGTTGGTTGTCTAGATTAAGCAATTTTACAAAACATTTTCAATATTCCAATATTCCAGTAGAAACGTCATATATAATCGGACATTTAAACAATTCAAAGTGTTGACAGCAATTCAGAAATACATGTTTTGTTGGATTATCTTACTTCATAGCCCTTCCACTTAACCTCGTATTTGATTTCTTTGGTTTTGGCATCTTTCACCTGTCGTGCAACAATTTGTTCGACTTCAGATTCCCTCTTCAACAACTTCACTTTGTGTCCAACTTCGGGCAGGTCCTGAGTGGGCATGGATGGTCCAGGTAAATCTTCATTTTTATCTGGCCTCTCAATAGGGTACCGTTTGATAGACCAGGGTTTATAGGGTAAAGACTTCTTCTTTGACATTTTGCCCATGACTTTCACTTTTTCTCTCTTTGTTTTGATTGTCTTTAATAAACGTTGATTAAAAATTTGAGAATTTGAGTTTGAGAATCTAGAATGTTTTTATTTAGGTTACTGAGTATTTATTGGACTTGTTTAAGCGTAATTAGTTTTTTTTTTAAATATTGTTACCAAAAATAATTTGCAAGCGTAGTAAGTGAAAGAAAGAAAAGACTTTCACCCACCCAAATATGTATATAGAACTGTGGTGCTAGGCAACAGCTGATGATGATATAGGTTGATAAAAAAACTTTCGCTTTTTGCGTCTTAAAACCTGGAACGTGGATGAATCTCATTGGCTGTGTGCATTCATTTGATTATGTTTAACTTTCAAACGAGGGAAATCGAACAACATTGAAATGAACAAAGTCAATCTGCAAGAAGTTATGTTTCGCTAAACTGTCGTCACCAAATGAAGTAAATGATCATCAGAAAATAGAACATTCGCTTGATATAAATATTTGCACATCTTGTAATTTCACTGATTGTTTTTATTGGATAAGATTCACACAATATTTGCTAAAACATAGATTTACACTTATAATGAAGTAGACGAGTGGAAATGAATCACATGCTAATGTTTTTATCGTGATATGGGATAAAATGTTGAATTCCTAGAATCAAACAAACCATCGCACTTTTTACAGTAAACTAACCGTCTAATTTAACGTTATGATCTTAAAGTAGTGAAAATTTATCAAAACATAAACATATGTGTACATATATTTTTTAGGATTTATGTAGTGCGAATGTATTTTATGCATGTTTTTACTGGGTTAGTATTCCTTGTGGTTGTACAATCGATATATTTATCGAAATATGTGTGTGGTGACATGTCATTGCCAAAACTAATGTAATGTGCATGTTTAGAAGCATTACCCATAAATCCGAAAAGAAGATAATCAAATAACGAACTTTTCCGAGATTCATTGTGACAGGAAAAGAAAGCCAGCGTTCTGGAGAGCAGAAGGGAGACAACAAGCAAGCTATAAAAAGATTCAGAGTGATGCGGCATCATGGGATGGGTCGAAAATTAAAACTACACACCAGCACGAACGTATTTCTATACAATAAGTATGCAAGGTAGTAGGACAGCAGTGTTTTTTTAGGCTTAGAGAAAGTTCACTGGATTGTCTGAGGGAAAGCAGGTTCGATGCTACCCGGTATAGAACTTTACCTGCAAACAGTGAAATGTACACGTATAGCATATTTGTAGCAAACAAAGTGTGGGTAGGTGGTGAAAATGTATTTTACGAGTACGAAGGGTGTTATGGATAAATGTGTACACTTTTTCAACCTTGAGCATCTTTGGCTGTGATATGTATGTTCAAATTTTAAAAAATGTTTGGTAAGCGCCAGTTTTATTTTTTCTGTGAAATGTTTACTGAGCTTACATAAGCATTCCAAATAATGAACCCGTGAGAAATCTTTTAATAGTATTCCGAAACCTTGATTGGTTTTACCTGAAATAAAAAAGGTTATAATGATTTCGAGACATTTTTACCGCATCTACGTACATAAATAAAAACACCTTGCCACCAAAATAGTACTTATATGGGGCGTGGACAACTTTGTTCATATTTGTCCATAACGCACAACGTAACATCAGGAGAAAGTAAATGAAACAACCTCACATTTCAGCAAAAAATGTTTTCTCTCAACAAAACGTTTCTTTCTTGAAGTGGAATAGAGAAAAGCTGCTGGTGCAAGAAGAGTGCTCTTTTTACGAGAATTCATCGTAAAAAAATAAAAACTAAAGCGAGTAATTATATTAAGAGAAAACTTAAAGATGCTTATAGTGTGGGGACGTAAGATGGACAAAAACCGGTCGAAGCATAAAGCAATTTGTATCGATGGTAAACAATCGACAAAAAGTGTCCCTGCAAAAATTGTCAACTTGCTAATAAAACTTTGAAGTCCCTAAGATTAGAAAATGAAAACGGATAGATAGATATTCACACGTAATATAGTTGACATCGCTTAACTTCTCAAATTCCAGTCTCTATGGTTTGCAGTTATGATTAGAGTCAATTATCATATTTGTAATTTTTGATGTCAAATTATTATTTTATAAATTTTTTAAAGACATTCAAGCTGTCAATATATTACATCCCTGTTAAATACCTTCTTTGTCAAAAAATCAATCTGATAAAGTTGTCATTGGCAACATAAGTGAAGTCTTCTTTCAAATTTTTATTCATTCTTTAATCCTGAAGTCATTTTAAATTCTACTGATCTAGTTAACTTAACAGTGGGCGTATTTTTTGTGAAATTAAGTAAAAATACCTTACATCAGGCACCATAGACTAAGCTTGATCATCATTCCAGTTTTTTGTAAAAATATAAAAGCATTAGTGTGGGAATTCGGTCATTAAAAAGTAACTGTCTTTCAATTTATTGCACCATTCAGTAAATATATACAATTTGTTGGGTTTATGGAAATTAAATGATGTCAAAATATAAATAAACTTACTTATTTAACAATCATATATACATAGTAGCTTCAGAATGCACAACGAAAACTTTTTCAAGAAATTATTGAGAAATGTTTTTGTCCGAACCAACTTGTTTAAAATCCTTCATTTCTTGTTTGGAGATTGTTTTGATCTCAAACAAGTTTTTATTATCATCTTATTAATAAATTGATACTGTACACTACCCCATTCGCGTTACAGCATTGCATTTTATATGAATACATAATATCTATTTTTCTAGAACATTTCGGTTGTCAATCTCAAACCAGTTTTTTTTCTTTGTGAGTTCAATAAATGGTCACTTTGTATGCTTGTGATTTTATGTGTAGGCATCAATATTGCTGATGATGACCAACAAAATAAACTTGTTTTGACCTACATGAACCTAACGCGAATTTCATTTTCAGTTCGAAATCCAAAGTAAACACAACATAAAAATATTTATTCTGGTTAAAAATGTATATTCCTTTACTACTTATAATAACTGCCGTAAGCTTATGGTATATATTTTTAAGAAAACAAAATCATTACAAGTTGCCATCTGGCCCGTGTGGTGTTCCATTACTTGGAAATATTCATCAGTTAATTGTGAAAAATCCATTTGAAAAGTTGAGTCAGTGGGCATACAAATACAAAAATATTTACACAATAAATCTCGGCACACAACAAGCTGTTGTTATAAACGATCCCAAGCTCATTCGAGACATTTTCAATACATTCGCATCCACAGGAAAATTTCAAACTGATACTCTGCTTCTCATATCTCAAGGTTTATACGGTGTGTTAAATTCCGAAGGTAAAATATGGTCCAAGCAACGAAAATTTTGTATGAATAAACTTAAAGAATTTGGATTTTGTAATGAGCAAATGGAAATTCTAATACTGACTGAGGCCAACAAAGTTACCGATTGGATAACCAAAACAAACCGCGAAAATAATGGAAAATCATTGCTCATTAAACCAATTTTTATTCAATCAATAATCAACACAGTTTGGACAATGGTCTCTGGCACAAAAATTACATTAGGAGATTCAAAAATGACTAAATTATTGGAAGTTTGGTCAGCAACATTTCAAAACACAATGAAAACAGGTCTGGCATTTCTGCCCTGGTTAAAATACTTGGCACCTGGGTTATCAGGCTATACAGCCTATAACAATGCTTGTTTGGACATACTCAAATATATAGAAAATGAATTTAAAGAAAGCAAGAAAACGTTTGTGGCAGGTGCTCACAGACATTTAATAGATGCATATATTGAGGATTCGGGAATTGATTCTCTTAAACGGAAGCATGCTGTTGCTACAATTGTTGAACTTTTTATAGCAGCATCTGAAACAACAGGATTAACATTAACATGGTTACTGTGCTACCTTTGTGCAAATCCAGAATTACAATTAAAGTTACAAAGTGAAATTGACTCGGTTATTGGTAAAAATGAAGAAATTTCTATAAACCATAGATCCAGAATGCCTTACACCCAAGCCGTAATATTAGAAACACTGAGAATGTCTTCTTTACTTCCACTTGGCAACATGCATCAACTTTTGGATGATCTTCAAATTAACAGCTATAAATTTCCAAAGGGATTAATACTTATACCAAATGTTTATCATTGTCATTACAACAAACATGTGTGGACTGACCCAGAAGTTTTTCGACCGGAAAGATTTTTTGGTAAACAAGGAGAAAAAATGAAAGATCATGTGATTCCTTTTTTGCTGGGCCAACGAAAATGCATTGGAGAACGTTTAGCAATGGATATGCTATTTATAAATGCAACAAGAGTTTTTCAATTATTTAATGCTTACCCAGATAAATATGTGGACAAGGAGGATTACTGTAAACCAGATATTGGCTACTGCCTTTTTCCTCCGTTACTTGGTTTACATATCAAATCAAGGTACTAGTTGCAATGCTAAAATGCTATTTTTTGTAAATATAATTTATTTGGAAAGAAGCACGAAGATTGATTTGGTTTGCACGGGAATTTTTTTCATATTTTGTTGAAAAATAATTTTTCGTGTAAACAGAAGACGGATGTATAATAACGGTAATTCTAATATTGTGTACATAAATAAACTTTAAAAAAGAAAATTGTAATGAGTTTCGATCTTATTTTAAACTTTTGTCGCAATCATAACTTATGATACTATATTGTACAATTATGTAACAAAACATATTTATCTTAACACTATCCCCTAATTTTTAATTATGGAGATAAAAAATTTAGACGCAACACTTCACAAAACAATTATACTTTCCAACGTTAGTTTTATTTTTTAAAAACGTTATATAAATAAATGGCTATTGTAGTGCAAAATACAGAAAAACACTTTCCTGATATTCACTCATTTTTTTTGCATGCGTACTCAAGTTTACATCAAACCATGCATTAAGACACATCCAAACATAAAAATTCTTTTGTTTTTTAAAACATTTTATTATAATACTCTACTAAACTTAGCAAAAGTAATTGCGATTCCAAATATTATCTACAAAGTTAAGCTGATTTTATCTATCGATTCACTAATGGAGCCCCTTCATTTAGATAGTTTAAATTCATATTAAGACAATATCATAAAAATTCCATGAAACATGTATTAACTGGTACTGCCATAAGTTTAAAGAATATATCCTCTACAACTTGTTTAAATCCGGCTAATTCCAACAAAAACCAAATTGGTGTATTTACATAAAACGTTTTAAGGAACAAGAAACCAGCTTTCGTTTATTTGAAATGAGGGGCTACATTTTTCATATTTACTTATTGTGTTGACTTTCACATTCATAAAAAGACTAAACACCACAAACAAGAGCTTATGCTTTTATATCTACTCAAAAAATTAGGGTTAAAACAATGTTTTTTTTTCAAAATTCCCAGAATTTTTTTCATAATGGCTTCATTGTTTTGCAAAGTTGGAAATATAATATGACAGCTTAAAAGTTTTGCACGGTTGGCTTAAAACAGTTACCAGCTTTTAAGTTTTCAATGCATTGAATGCATAAAACTTGACATTTAAACTATTTCACAATTTTTCTCCCTCTTCATCAATTATAACATCCACTATCTTCTGATAAACCAACTTATCCGCATCTTTTCCATACACTAAATCAATATGCGTAAACTTTTCATCCTTTATTAGTATCGATTCCTCCAAATTACCCAACTCCTTGGCACACCTTTTCATATCCTTCTTCGTAGAATATACATCATTCTTCGTATAAAACATAATCACTGGAGTACTTACCCTAGTCAAATTATACGCCGGTGGCACAGGTAATCCTTTATACTCAACATTATTTTGAAAGTATCCATAGTCATACATTTGAAATCGCTTGGCTTTCATAATTTGAAAAAAGTGAATCACCGCTTTACTACTAACGTCATCTGGCGCATGCGATACTATTACAGCTGTTTGTGTAGAATTTCTCTGTTCTGGACTATAACCAACCATTAAATATAAATAATTGTCACATAACGGCTGTAACTGATAACAAGTATAACCCATAAGATTCATCCATTTTCGAACAGTTTCCGGTATGAATCTCGTATGGCCTTTGGCATCATACGCTTGTCCATAAACGTTTACCATTTTGGAAAACATCCAATATTGTGGATACTCACTTAAGTAAACCGATGGCCCAAGGGCAAACATTTTTCGAACTTTTTGATTATATTCAGGTTTTTCAGACATCATCACAAAAAAGTAGGTACATCCCATTGAAAATCCGGCGTAATATAAATCTGAATATCCAGTAAGATCCAAAATATAGTCAATCCATTGAGGTAGATCTATAGTTCCCATTTCGTGGAAACTCCAGTTCCAGTATTCAGATTGGTTCTGAAGATAATTATTATGTTTGTCAGAGTAAGTAGTTCCACGGTTATTTATAATCCACACATCTAAACAAGAGTCGGCAAGAATAAATCCAAGGGCTTTGTCTGGTTTATTCATTAGCCAGTCGGAGGATGAGCTTACAAGGGCATGGCCCAAAATTATGGGTCGTTTATAGGCACTTTGCTTTCTTGGAGGGTCAGGTGGTGCAAAACTTGAATTACGTCCTTGGTTTACACGATATGCGACTAAAATAAATCCATCTTTGGTTGTTATTTTGTGGGTTTCTACAGGGTATCCATACTTTTTAAGAATCTTGGGCTATTTTTTGAGTTTGGAAAATAATACAGTGTTTATTTTTGTTGAACAAATATACAATTTTCCTGTATAGTTTACTTACTGTTCTACAAAACAATTCTGATTCTTCACACTGTTCCTTTCTAAAATCTTTTTCTATTTTATTGGCTGCAGTTTTAAAGTTTGTTTGCTGTTTAAAATTGGCAGCATACTCTTTTGTTTCGTTTTTGGCATACTCAGGGGGCTTTTCTTCGTCTCCATCGCCATCGAAAAAAGCCATAACTATAATGGCTTGGTGAAGCAGAATTAGCCAAATGTTTAGGTGCATGAGTTATAATAGTATAATTTTTGGTAGATTTAGCAGTTAAACTAATGCTGTTGTGCAACGATCTATTCGAGTTATTAAATGTACTTTCCATTGTGATCGCATATGAGTTGTCGTCACAAGATATATTAGACGATAAATCTATGCAATACGATTATTTTATTTGTCTTAAACAAAGTAGCGTAACATTTAACTGATATTTATTATTGTTTTGTCGTCAATAAAGCTCTGCACGTGCCTCTTATAACACCCCTATAAAAATTAAACACGCTTCCATTTTTTATAATAAATTGTGTTCCATAGGCGAATAGTAAAGGTTTACATGACATCCCGAATTTTTGCATAACTTTATAGTCCATTTCATTTTCCCATTTATATACCTTCCAACTTTTGAGCACTTTGTTGCCACGAAAATGTAAAAACCTACCCAACTCTAATAAATTGGTCCAAGTGGACATGGCCAATACTAAACCAATTAACAATGGTATTTTAGCGTGCGGCTGCAAAGCAGTCCAATATCTAATTAGCACAAAGTTTATATACAAGCCACAAAACATAAATAACCCATCTAAAACCAAATAATAAGGTCCGAATAAGGCATTAACGCTTGCGTGTAGTACCTGAAACGATCTAAAAATATGTCTTAAATATTTTGAGTTTTTTCTTACAAGAGACCTGCAAGACTCATACAAAGCCAATCTCCATGAAATCCAACTTCCTATACTAATTTCGACTCAAAAAATGCAATGGTGACCATCTTTTTCCCGAATGGCCACATACAAGGTCACAATCGGGACCTGCATCCAAGCGCCCGCACAGGCCAACGCTGTAATTTGTGCATACACATGTACATAA
>JAQFXM010002833.1:0-22833 GCA_034693345.1 Entomobrya multifasciata
AATAACAAAGCAATAACGGCCTACCTGTCTAGGCGTTCAAGTTTCCATGGATGAATTCTTATCTCTACGTACCTTGACAATACCTAACAGAATAATCTGGTTACCTGAGAGCCCGTGTGACTCAAACGGGTAACACAATTTGAGCCTTATTGCAACATGTAGTGTTTGTAAATCAAAGTTATTAAATAGATAAGGTTAAGTACGCTTGAATGGATAATCAGTCTGTGTCATTCCTTGATTCTTCTTTGACTTCTATGATGAATAATTACACTTGCGCAATCGCAGACGTAATAAGACTTTTGACAATGTTTATATGCGAGTGAGCATTTGTACAAATGTCCATTTATATGTTTGTGACACCTGTCATCTTTCTTAGGGTACTTAAAAATTATGCTTCGTGGAAAAGTAAAATGGGTTTTTAGCTGCCCGCTTCCATGAAGCATCCCACTTTAATTTGCGCCTGTGCCATGTGTAAATTTCTGAGCTTAATATATGATTAATGTATAAAAACCATTTTTATCAAAACCTCACATTTAGTATATTCATTGAACTGTTCAAAAGAATCAATTAAATATAAAAATACATTCTCGACAGATCTTGGAAGAAAGGCGCAAGTTTTTGCATTTCAACTCCCTCACAAACCTTGTCCACATGCTAGTGTCATTCATTTCATGGATGTATGATGCATACACTACTTCAGCCCAGTAAATAATTACATTTTAAAAACACATTTAATTACTTTTTTATGAAAAGCAACGTGAGCCCCTTTTAACTACCGTATACCACACTGTGAGCATCATTGTCAATGTTCAGTAATAAAAAATATTAAAAACCTTTTTTCTGCATGTATTATGTAAAGTGCAAAGCTTCTTTGTCAGCCTGATATTGAGAATTCGGCGGCTACAAAACATAATTTAATGACTACTTAAAATTCTCAGGGGTGTTGTTTTCTCATAAACAGAGTAAAGTGTTTTTATTGCGAAGAGGACTCCTCTAAAAAGTTTCAAGTTAGTACCCATCACAAAAAAATGAAACCCTACAAAATATCAATTACACTCTTCAAAGTATTTTTTTCTGTCTTTGTCTGACTGACTAAATACCTAACAAACTAACTAACGTATAATAAACTTTGTAAAGGACTACCTGTCATCATAATATGAAGATTATCAGCAAAAAATGAAAGGATACTACGAAAAACATACTTATTTATCACGACTATTAAATAATAATAATATAATTTTACACGCACAATGTACTCTTCACACGTACAAAGTAAAATGGTAAAACTATTCATATTTTCATATAATGAAAATCGTGAAAGGGAACGGATGGTTGGCTTATTCTTGAAAGAACTGCACATCCGAAAGGAACTTGAGGTAGGACAGGTTGTTTTTTTTTTGGATGGGGAAGGGAAGAAGAAGTCTCTCGACTTTTTTTGCTGTAATTTGACTGAAGGCATGTTATTGCATAATCCATCCTCCACCACCACGACAGTCATAAAAAACATTTTTCTTATCATTGTCATCCTCCTCCGCGCTAATGTACTTATACATGAAAAACATATTATAACTCGATAACTAACAACTCCACTAGTATAAAAAAAGCTACTTAACAGATTCATGATTGAACCCTTGAGGGGTGATATTCGATGTAAATGGTGATGATTGGAGAAAAAATGTAATAACGTTTTGTGTAACAATTACATGAACAGCAATCGCAGCGAACCCTTGCACTCAGCAAAAATAGGCATTTTGACAGACAACTAATTTCCAAAGGGCAGTGTTTTAGCAAATAGCAGCCAAAAGAAGTACATACAAAGTAATAGTAAGGCTTTACCTTTTGAAGATACAGTAAGTCAAAGCCAACGAAATCCAATAGAGAGGGAGGATGACGACAAGATGAAGAAACGATTACACACAAAGTAACAGAATTTATCTTATTTTTTGTACTTGACAAAAGTGAAGATGAGCTTTGAAGAGTGTAAATGTATCCTTTTTTGAAGAAGAGGAATATTTTATAACTTTTTGGAATAACAAGTATGAAAAAAGAGAGAGATGCTCTTGCTCTCGGAAAGAGATAAAATGCAGAAGACCTTGGAACCTGCTAAATTTTCTTTTGTTGAATTGAGCCACTGACTGATTGACTGACTAACTTATGGTCTCTTAAAAAGGAAGAAGAGACCAAGCTAGTGTATGGTATGGACTTTTGTAATTGTTGTTCATGTGTTTATTTGCTCTTTGCGCATTGCAACAGGTTATTATTGAATGAATATATTACAAGATGGATTGCGAGATAGGAAGGAAGAATACATGATGATGCTGATGGGCAGTAGATATGTATTTGGGAGGTTCAAGTTTTTCAGGAAACAATGTTGGAGATGTATAAAACGTTTGCCGATCTTTACGGAGATAAAGGGTCATCAAGTACGATATATGTTACGCTGTACGTGGAAAAATGGAAATAGGTAAACTTTTCCTAGAAGTGACGGCATATTTGTCGCGTCGTGTGCCTCCTTTGTTAAAAAACAAATACTATTTGAGTCCGATGAGATAATATGAATGAGCTTAGCAGTAAATACTAAAAGTGCTTATACTAATCATCTTCAAGTAGAACATCATCATCATCATATAATATTATCTTGTTTGTAATCTTGATGAACGATTAAAACGGTTAAAATATACCTATGCCATTTTTGTTCCATTCATTCTTACTGCTTATCACCCTTTTGTGATGATGTCAACATCATATATAATGTAAACTTGCTCACTGATTGTTTGACATTTTGTTAAAGTATTTAACACTAAAATTACATCGAGTGTTCAGTAAGATATTTCAAAGGTATGCCATTTTACAGGTATTTTTTCAAGGTACCCAGGATTTAACTCTAATTGATCAATGATTTCTGCATCAGCATGGTCAAAAATAGAACTGTTTCTCAGATATATGATAGTGTAAAAAACGAATTCGTCAATTTTAATGGGATTGTTGTTTACTAATGAGTAGGTATCCGCAATTTAATTATGACTATGACGCGTGAAACGTTGCCTTACCGAGTAAGCGGCAACGGTAACTGCTACATTTTAAAACAAGTACTGAGAAAACATGACGATTATGTTCTTTACTGTGAATATTTTTTACAATTAATTTGGTGGAACATCTCATGTATTATTAATGGGCTTATTGGATTATTCTTAACTTATTTTTATGTAAATTATATCGTTAAAAAAAGTTCATGATGCATTGCCATTGCACCTATTGTTATATAAGTACCAGGGCATTACGCCACAACTACAACACTACGATACTATCATTATTACACTTGACTGTCCTAACCACCCACTCATATTAACCAGTCGTACTTCACATAGAATCAAGTACAGCCCTTCAGACCGGAGTGTGGATGCCATTAAAAGTCAACTTGAATACATAATTAAGGTGAAGACAAAATAATATTATTGCATTTGTACTTTGAATTGAATTTCTTACATCTATTATCGTAGAAATTGTGACTTTGGAAGTTATATAGTAGTCATAAATTCAGCAACAAAAATATTAGCGAAAAAAGTTTTATGCTTATAAGTAACTGTTCGATAGAGTAAAATAATGTCATACATCGCCAACTATCTAACGTCAGCAAGTTTTGAACCCGAGTTGATATAGAATTATGCACTGGAATAGGAATTTTAAGCCTGGTGACTCTTTTATCTACTAGATATAGAAAATCATTATCTTCACTTTAATTCAAGTTTGGTCGCATCATACAATCAGAAGTTCGCGATTGTTGGAAAGTTATCGATTCCGCTGTTTTTGTAGTTGAAGATTAACAAATTATCCATACAGTATTTATATTTTTATGTTTACTTTTGTATTCCGTTTACTTTCGGCTACTTTAGATTTAGGTTTGAGTAATCTTAAACAATATATTATGCATTGCATAAACATGCAATAATCGTTTTTACTCCATCTGAATAACTCTACAACTAATTCATTCCTTTTGATGTAAAATGTTAACAAAGTCAATGCTTTATTTTAGGGAAATTCCTACCCGAAAAAATCGTCTGTATACTTATTACAAACTTTCAATGTTATTTATTACAGACTGACTGCCCAGACAGTGGGTGGGTGGTGGACAAATTAGTGGGATTTTTCTCATCGTCACATCACAAAACAAGAAAATAGTGTAAATTAAGATCACGTTTGTCTGCACATGTGACAGGCTTTTAGCTTTAATAGTTTTTGCGTACTTAATTGTAATGTACCCTACTAAATGACTGACGTAAATTGGTTGACAAACTATGTAAAATTTACAGGCTAATAACGTTGCAATTGCGTAATACTAACTAAAATTATACTAACGATACGACAGTCAAGTATAAGAAGATGAGTTTCATAAAAAATCTACATTTGCATTAGAGTTAATTTTATTACTTTACTTGTTACTCATCAAATCACCAGCATAATCTTGGTCGACACATTTTTTTATGATATAACCCATATTCATAATATTTTGGTGACAAAAAACGATAAACCAAAGACGATGATGAGCAATTAACATACAAAGTGTAGTAACAACTCGTCCAAACTCGGTGAGAATCCTGGTCGATTCTCCATGTGTGGGCATTTACCCAAGTGTATGCTATTATATACCTATGCAACTTGAAACAAAGCAGGTAATAAGAATTTGGTAATTTAATCGACACCCTCGCGTTCAAATCGTAATACTTGCGTGTATCTAACATGCTAAAATTTAAAATCATCTACCTCAAAATTGAGATCTTTATTTGATGGGATCACGATAAAAATTCGTGAGTGTGAAAATCCTAAATGCAGAAAGATTTTGACAGCCTACACGCTTGGATGCTTCTCAATTACGGGAAAACAATTATTATCTCAGAACTAGTAGAAAATAATATCCTGGAATTTTACGTTTACAGTCATATTCCAATTTTTTGCATGAATATTCTACTACGGAGAATGAAAAACCTTAATCTTTCAGCAATACTGAAGTACTACCAAATACTGGTATTATTTAATGGCATACAAATATGTCAAAAATATATTAAAAATCTTATCAGTTTAATTAAATTGTATACATGGACCAAATTTTCTAGTTAAAAGCCTGGAATTCGTTCGATACAGTTTGTGTTAGAATTTAAGTAACGCCTAATATGATACAAGGTAGACTATGATTTCATAAATAAATGTAAATCTCTTAATTGTCATCAGTCTTTAGCCTTACAAAACAAAAGTTACATTATGTGCACAGCCGAAATAATACCGCAAACAAATTTATGATCTTCATGAACACCAAATCGTTACCACGATCTCATCAACAACATAAATGAATGGGCACTCGGCATACACACCACAGCATTCCATTCCGCACTGCACTGGCCCAATTAATACCGGCACTAATATGACCATACATGCGTAGATATGCGTACTCAGCTCACTTTCATTCTTCGCTTCATAAAGAGATTTAGTAACAGAAACAGTTAATAATAATCTGTCTTTTGTTGACTCTAGCTGTGTTGAGTTTTTTATCCTCTCCCGGCAGCATACTGGCTGATTATGTTTAAAACAGATTTCCCAACCGTTAAACAACAGCACAGTACAACAACCAACAATGAACAAAGTCATTAGCCCTACAGGCACAACATGACAGCTCTGTGTATTATTTCACATATTATGTAAAAATGTGGATTTAAAAATTATTTACACTTTTGCTCGGACAATAAATTACATATCTTATGAATGAGCATTGCGTATTTTAATGTCACTCGCTCGTTATCTGTCAGCAGTTGATTAGCTGTGGCTGTAACAATATGCAGAATGCAGACCAAATGAAGTAAAATTCACTGTTACAGTAAGTTCACTTACAAGTTTGATTGCCTCAAGATGTTTTTCAGAATTTTAAACCTTTACTTGCATATTTTAAATGTCATGTCCATGTCATCTGAAAACTATTTTATCATGATTTCAATTTGCAATCGTTTTTATGACTTTTCGCTCCAATTAGAATTGCGAGCATATTTGCTGAGCACATTTTGCAACAATATCTCCATAAAACTGGTTTAAAAATTTATCTTATTTCGTTACTTCATACCTACCCATTGAACTTGCCTTTAAAACTTGAATGAAATTGAAACTGTCAGTTTTAACATTACCGAAGATAATTAATTTTTAAAGAATAAGCGGTTTCTGTAATTTTGTGGCTCTACTTACTCTAAAAAGGGCATAGACCAAAGCAACGATGATGCTGCTTTTTCCACGATCCAATTCAATGAACTTAATATTTTATCCAGTCAAATTCGATTCTCCAGAAATTTCCGGATGGAGAATAATAACTATTTTTTGCTTCGCACAAATTTTTCTATTAATTAAATTTTAAAAATTTAGCCAGCAAATTCCCAACCGGTAATTTTTACACATCACTGGAAATCACCGAAAATCAACTTGTCAACTTTGATTTTTGTACGCTAAATGCACAATTAACAGTGACACAAACTAAATCATATATACGAACTAAATGGCAATGAAAAACCAATGAACCCACTCGTTACACACTTTATCAACAAAAATTAACTCATTAAATTTACACCAATTATAAATGGTTACAGGAAATTTTCAACAATTTTCTTAATATGCCATATTCGTAAATATCATAATGAACATGAACTTGCTGGCGTTACTTGTTGGCTTGTTGAACAAAGACAACAGCAATGCGATGCACGCTATATGTATAACAACTTTGTAAAGGACAACAACGAACAAAGTTGCTGATATTGAAAATTTAAACTGATGATGAGACGATGATGATAATGACAATGATATTCTTTTGTAGTTGGCCCGGTCTGGCTTTTATGATGATAAGCGTGCAACAGCACATAAGATTATCACTTTGTTTTTTTCAACTTCAACTTGACTTCTCCCAAAAAACTTTTAGCTTTTTACTTGCTTCAGCAGCATCATCTAACCACCCTTATATTCCGATGGAATTAATAACGAAACGTCTTGGAGGAATGTAAAACGTGTGCGTTCTCTTGAGGAACTGAAGATCACAACGAAAGAATCAGTTGTAGTCATTTGGCAATTTGTGACCCTCAAAAATCCACCTCAAAATCCCTCGTCAGTCTCATCCAAGGTCTCCTTATACCTTAATATTTGTATAATATGTGTACATGTAATATGCACTCATCGCCAAACTTCGCTAACCTATCTTCATAATCAGCAGCTTCATCATCATCATCGTCGTTTACAGGCACAGGTAAAAAAAAGATTACTTCTTTACAGGTAAATATGCATGTATCCATCCATCCATACATTCAATCCTCCGTACGCATCTCTCTCAACTCTCCTTATAAAGGTATGCTATACAGACAGCAAAAAGCTTACATACAAACGTTGCAGCTGTGTGCTAAGTCATAGGACCATTTTTTCAACAGGAACCAACAAAACCACGTTGTTGGCCATTATCATCATCCACTTACTTCTGTATTTGTAAGTTCTTATGTCTTTTGTCCATAGTTTTCCATGTGCTTGTGCTTTACTGTTTTTTTCACTGTCTATTACAGCCGCCTCTCGATCTACGTAAGCATGTGTCTTTTAACTAGCCATATTGCATACCAAAGTGACATCGTTCAACAATACAATGTACGTATGTGAGTTTTTTGTACATTGTAGAGTTTCGGGTATATCAATGTTTCTTTCGATCATACATGTGTTACATGTTACATATTTAAATGGGTTTTATATGGATAAAAGGTAAAGGTAATACATATATACATTGTTGCATTGCAATGCGACAAATTTGAATAAAGGCAACCCTTCATCTTTGAATCTTAGTAGTTAGTAGCATCTTGAATTCAAGCATATTCATTTAATCTACAAGCTAGCTTTTAGCCTTGAGTCTCTTCCAAATTCAATCCCCGGGTCATTGTCTCTTCCGAGTTGCCTCTCATGCATTCTTTTTTACAAGTTCCTTCCTGATACGCCAACTAACCAAATTAAGTAGCATTAACGAGCGCAATCTAAGATGATGATATAGTGCAGTAGTGGGATGCAATTTGTTGTACTACTTCTTGTTATAAAAGATGAAGAAGAGTTATAGCTTTAGTGATCCTGATCATGATCAGCATCTGCAGCAACATCAGCAACCTGAGCAAGTTGAAGTGCCGCAGGTATCAGATCCATCAACGTCTGCTCCCTGCGACCCACGCACACACACGAACAGTACTACTAAACTACCGCAACAACGTGTATATCTCATTATCTTTTTTGTTGGTGAGAGGGAGGATGACGAAGAATGAAGATCAGGAAGAAAGCAAAAAAACGTAAACTACTTTAACTGGAATGTATGAACCTTTTTTTCCTCAACACAACCCTACCTTCTTACTTCAACTCTGCCACCCTTTATCAACTCACGTCCGTCTGTCACTAGACACTTGATACTTTACGAGAGGAGACACGAACGACACAGTCCCAATCACAAACAACAATGATGACCATATAATACAGGAAGTAAATTTTTTGCTCATCCTCTCCATCGTGCTCTCCAAACAACCTAACAAATATCAACATTAACCTACCAACCTACCTGTCCATGTCCATATCTTGGCCTGGCCAGCCTGAGCTGGAGAAAAAACGATGAATCATTGCAAGTTTTATACCACTTGCTTTTGCTTGCTTATTACTGTCCTCATAAATTATTAATAATTTCCTTCCTTCGTTTTAATATGCCTTTTGCTTAGACTAACCAACCTTTTTTTACGGTTTTTGTTTTGTAAGCTTTGCTTACTATCATCCCAAGCATCGTACATAATTTTTTGCTCAGTTGAGCTTAGCTTCTTCCGACCCCAGCAGCTATTTCATCAGGAATATAATTGCATTGATCATCGCTTATATGTGTATTACGAAGTGAAGTGATCAGGAAAAAATCTCTTCCTTTTTAATATTTAGGTACGTACTAGATAAAAAAGTATGGTTTCTTATTACTGTTATTAGGAAAGCTAATTCACGAATTTATTGTGGTATGATATTGATATCATCAGCTTACAACGCATTTCCGTTGGTGAAGGGTTGTAAATGGGCATTACGCATCATTTCTTATTTTTTTGCTGCTTGTAATTTAAATTGAGTGGGTATAAATTTAAAGATATTTTATATTACGTATGTGTATATGTACCATGTGCCTACTACACCAATGGAATATTGATTTTATGTTCATGTGAGAATCGCAAATTAAGCCGTGGCAATAAGTGTAAAAATATCGTTGATTTTTTTTTCATGAAGAGAGGATGATGACGAAAACGCATGGCCTAGAGAACAGAATGGGTAATCAGGAGGGATGAAATAATAATATAATATATTCACTGGCAACTACACTGAAAAAACTGTGAATACAGCTCAGCTCTCGGTATTGTTTATTTTCAGTCAAGTCAAAATGATGAATGATAAAAAAAAGTAACGTTACGTGCTTGTGTGTATTTAACATACTGTTTTGTAATCTACGTAGACACAGCAGCTCACTTTAATATCTTATCAGAATTGCTAATTTTATTCGAATTTCCCAATACCAAGGAATAGCAGATAAATGTGCTATTTAATACATATTAGTCTTTCAAAGTCTCGAACAACAGAGGTCTAATTATATTGTGGTGCGTATTATGGTAACAGGAAAAATTAGCAATTATCCATTGTAAACTGGTTCATCAACGAAAAATAAATGTCTGCTTCTGAAAACGTTGACAAATGATGACCACAATGTATCATAATATTGTGCGTTGAGTACCAAAAACAAGAAAATTTTACTGATAAAACGTTGTAAATGATAAGTATTTAATGGTAACAAGCAATCTGATCGCTTGCAATAAGGATAATAGTAACATAAAGATGCACTC
Source organism: Entomobrya multifasciata (assembly GCA_034693345.1). Classification (NCBI taxonomy): domain Eukaryota; kingdom Metazoa; phylum Arthropoda; class Collembola; order Entomobryomorpha; family Entomobryidae; genus Entomobrya; species Entomobrya multifasciata. Next base: position 9,900 of record JAQFXM010002833.1, read on the forward strand.
ACGCACAATATGCGTCATGCGTACTTCTAATGGTTAAATATGCATTGCATTGACTAGAGATCTGTTTCCGATAAGCACAATTTTTGTTTGCATGCATTGGTATTACAAGTAGAGCTCTACATAACACACCTATATGCGTAATTGAATGATTTTATCTTGATAATTTACGTTCTTTCAAGTTTCCAGTGACTGAGTTTAATTTAATGATATGATAATACTAATACCTCAGACAGCGTTTGCAATTATACAATTTTGTGACCTTTACACTGAATCTTGAAGTAAGTAGCAAGTACATGCGTAGCGCAGTTTCAATCTAGTTTTAGCTAATCTTTGGCTTGTACAAAAATGCTAAATGCATGCTACCCTACTTATTGAACTCTTTAACCGTGATAATAACAGTCATATTGATAATGATTTACACTTGGGCCGTGTAAGGTAATTAGGTATAACATGATAATAATAGGTTTACGCAGCATACTTAAATATTCTGTTTTGAGTGTCAACTTTACCATTTACATGATTATATGCAAAAAAAAAGAATCATTGAAAATTCTACCACATTTCCGCTAAACGACAATAATTATAAACGGTAACATAAAGCAGACAGCCATCCAGCTCAAGGGCACAAAGGTACATAGCAGATGAACATACATGTGTTAGTTTGCGAAAAATGAGACATTATTTTTTAAAGGCATGTTTTGTGCCGGTATTTAAACAAAGGTTTTAGGCAGTAATATAAATAAATACCTACAAAAAACAGCATTAAATAAAATATCATTCCAAATGTGTCAAGGAATTTTTCCTGCTAATTTACATAAAAAATATGTGTATTTTTAATGCAGACAAGTAAACCATTTACCCCACCCAGTTTACAATAATATCATACGCCACCTGCATAGAAAACAATTAAAGTGAAACTGTACATTTTGTCATTGCATAGAATAAACACATGTGTTATGTTATGTTTGATCTTGGAAATAAATTCTCATAATATCTCAGTTACTTGAAGGGTGTGATGATAGAAGTTAATTTGTACTTTTGATATATATTTTTCACTAAAATTTTAATAACATATTTGTTTCCGACACAAGATAAGTGATGATTGTAGAACGTTCCTGTCTCATAATTGCTACATGCTCATGTCCAATTTGTAATATCCTTCCGTTTATACCCCTTCGATTCATCAGTCATATAAATCATACCAAGACAAATTAAAGGAAAATTACATTCGCAATTACAACAATCAATATTATTTGCTACACTAAAATTAATTGTTTGCATATGTAAACTTTTTTATTGATTATTATTACACTACTTCCAATAAACAAAATTCATAAATCACATAGAAAAATGATCCGGAAATAAATATTCACTCGTATAAGCCAGCCTCCTTTCGTTTTGAGCTTAAATAGTATTTCCCTACTAATTCATTATGACAAATAACCCAGCCAAAACTACCATGTTGACAAAACAATTGAACAAAAAAGGTAATAATAGAAATAAATGGATGAATAGACACACATATATCCTTTACTTCCGGATAAACAAACCAATCATTCAGATCAAATTAAAATGAATGTATGGACAAAAGTAATATTGGAAGAAAAAAATTTGATTATTAAAAATAATCATAAATCTTGGTTCTGTTCTGGTCAAGCATAAGCATAATTTTAATATTTTTTACACCAGCCACGCAGACAATCTATCACAGAGACTACTTAATCTGGTTATTATTATTGATTTCCATCTCAATTGACCAGACCGGTCTACTCGAGCTCGTCGACCAATAAAAAATTATAAACAATTGAGCTACAGTGGACCAACGTTCTCCTCATGTGAGTAATGATACGCTTATGTACCTATAATGGTTCCAAGAAGAAAATTATGGACCAGCTCAGCTCGGCAACTCAGCTTTATTCTACGAGTCAATTGGAGACGCAAAGTGGAAGTCGTCTCATAAACACACCCAGGCGGAAATGCCTTTGTCATAATTAGGCTTACTAATACAAAAGTGTGAGTGAACAAAACGTTCCATTATGTTGAAAATGACCTGCTGCTGTGGTAAGCATGGATCGACCAACGAATATTGTCGTCGTCCAGATCACAGAGCACGGCATAATTTGATCACGACGATCACGCTGACGATTGCGATGACCGTTGGTCTTCACAGTTCGTTATAATGATAGGTGATGGCGATTGTGATTATTACTGTCAGGAAGACGAGAAGCAAAAAAAGAGCACGGATTGTTGTTATATTGTTGTAGTATAGCAGGTAGAGTCAACGATAAGAAATAGAGTAATTGCAAATTATGTTTTGATGTATAGTGACCATTAGCGTGCCTAAAGAGGATATGCATGTCAAGTCATACATATAACTCATCCAGTTGCAGTTGGCTTGATTTGATTGTATAAACATATTCGTTATATTGTTTATGCCGTGCAATCATCTTTCTTTACTCTTTAATTTAGGCCCACCTAGACCTTCATGAGTGGAAGATCTCAAAGCGGAAATGATGCGCTGTAATCAGTTAAACAAAAACAAGAAGAGTTATGTGAGTCCAAAATTAGCAGTGAGAAAAAAATAGGAATTGCAAAAGCAAATCCTAGATCCAAAACTATTTTCGTCTCGTTTTTATACATATTTAACATTCTCATAAACATTTCTTCATCGGATAAACAATAAATTTGTTGTGCCTCTGATTAATTTTTAGTCAATCAATATTTACCCAAGCAAATAACCTAAAATATATTGTTGCCGCATTCATTATAGTTTATTTACCAATCTTATAAAAACATTGTTCATTAGTAAATGAAACATTGATTTCTTTTCTTAACATTTAAATTAAAGTTATTCAAAATACAAGAATGTAAAATACATACACATTCAATAATATTAATGTAATTGGGGTGAAATGATACACTTAAACATCCCTTTTTGTTTGATTTAACGTATTGAAATCGCATTTCGATCGGAAAATTGTTGGATTGTAATAATATGCAGGAGCAAAACCTTTTCCGTCAAAGTTCGATTTAACTGATTGTCCACCTTTTCCTCGTATTTAATTTTAATTTTTCCTCGACACCTCTTAATTAATAAATATTTGTTTCATTAAAATTTACAACGCCATATCGCTAAACACCTTACATAACAGTTGCATGTTATACCTTAACTTTAACCGCATAACCAAGAAAAGAAGCGTCTTCAAGACCTTGCTTTACAGTAGCAGTGCAGTGGCAGCAGTTATCTGCAAACTTAAACTTCACACGGCCTTCATTAAAGCAAGAAAAATAACTCAATAATACTCACCAACTTTGTTATTTGCACACGTACTCTTTACCACCTTTACAAATAACTATATTTCAACCCCAGCATCAAAACGGAAAAAAAATATTTATTTACTCTCAGTAACATTCAACTCAACGCACACATCTTTTTTCTTACACAGACAAAAAGTAATTTTCTATATTTACAACATTCAGCAAAGTAATTTCAGTGACATTTTTGTCATGTAACAACTTTGAGCTCATCGCAGGTTATTAGAAAATAAAGATTACAGGATGATGGCTATGGTGCTAATATAATGCTGGGATGGGCAATTATTGAAACAGCGTCACACAAGTATTAAGTTTGTAATAGTGTGTATCAGTCTGCCTGACTGACGTTGAGGGGCACGGACACAATAAAAAAGCAAAAGTAAAAATTTTACAAAATGCATGTAAACTGTCATAATAATTTAGCATTTAACTCGACTATTATATTTTTGTTGGATTTGGCTGTAATTTTTCCTTTGAAAAACCTCAGCTTCCTTCCTTTATCCATTTTATAGTATAATTTAAAGATTACCTGTCCGATTGTTAAGGTGTAAGAGTCCAGTTTTGAGGTGCAAAAGTAGAAAAATATGCGTGCAATAATACACTTCTTATATAATCATGATTAATGATATGAGCGTAAATACAGCAGCCTTCATGTCGACTTACAATCATGAAAATGAATGGCTCAATTGGCGTATAGCTTGATTTGAAACGTCAAGTCAAATTTGACTTTGCAACTTTTCTGCCAGTTTTGCTCAGTTATCTGAGTATCAAATCAAAAGGAATTTTTTCTTCATAATGCTTGATTTGGTTGGATATGTGGATAATGGTGGTTTAAATTGCAATAATGTAAAGTGAGTGAATACAAATATGTGTAAAAATCAAGGATTTCTTATGTAAACACCTATTTTGTTGGAAAAATGAAGGTAACCCAGACTTCATGTTTCATGTGCATGTCATCATTATTATCATCATCATAATATTTATGCAATACTGGCAGGTAGAGAGGCAGGTGTAGGGAGACGGACAGAGAAGAGGCATTGAAAAAATATATACTTGAAATAGCAAAATGGAAGGAAATTGACTGGAAAAAGTTGTCGATTGGCCAATTATGTGGCTATAAATTCACCGCTTTTTCGCTTGCTTGGCTGCTTTATGACATGATTTACCTTCAAAATTTTATAAAAAATTCCATTCAGATACAAAATATATTATAAAATTGTTGTACTTTTTTGGAAGATCCTTTTCGTGGAACTAAAAAAACTATCTGGTTGGGTAGTTTTTTTTTGTGCACGAACGACCGACGAGGAAGGAGTGTTGCCAAAAAAAGCAGAAAAATATCACTTTTTCATCTTATTGACATTGCTACAGTAGCTTAAATATTACACCGCAGTATTAGTAGTTCAATGACTGCTTTTGTTTCTTCATCTTCTCATCATCTGTATCTACAAATTGCAGAATAGGTATGTCCAAATTAAGTGCGTGCGTTAACATTGATTTCGCAGTAGAGCAATATGATGATGATGAGTTGTGTCAGTATTTGGTTAATGAACCTAACCATGAACTATTACGATGAACAAATTACCAGTTTATCGTTTCACTAAAAAAAGTACAGATTTATCTGGTAAATCCGCTGCAATAACGAATACATCATAACCACAAAAAAAACGGTTGCAATATCAAAGCGAGCATGATTCAAGCACATATACATGCATGTTTAATGTGCAAATGCCATAAACTCAAACAACCACACAAGATTCATGTGCCCTAATACAATATAAAAATTGAGTAATCCCTTCATGATCATATCCACCAAACCAAATAATGATCATAATATCGTACTAAAATTTTAGGCACCTCCTTAGTATAAATCAGTCACTTTAACTGACTGATTTTGTGTGAAACTAATCTAAAATAAAATTAAAGAAAAGAATTACCTGCCATTGGATTTGGAAGTGGTTGCAAGTTGCAAGCGAAGCCATTAACGTCATTACATATCCAGATAGAAAGATAATTTTATGCACATGAATTCCTTGCGTCACTCCGTCGCGTGAAACGCAAAATAGGTGAGATTAGAGAGGGAGAAAAAATACTACTTTTCTCAAGTTTTATGAAAAATGTGACTTCACAAGCTTTAAGTGCACACATGGACCAAAAATGACCAAAAATTAGTATAACATTTAAAGGCAGAATCGAGTATTGTTCAGTTTAGCTGATAGTAAAAGAACAAAAGGCAAATACAGCGTTTCTGTTTATTACGCAATGAAACAAAAGATGATCAGAAGCTATGATGACGATGATGATGACAATGATGGTGTGGTTGGTAAGATAATATATAATGTGATGGGCAGTGTAACTAAATTTTTGGTGGATTCCATTTTTTAAATTAAAGTTATGTTGGATACAGAGAATTTCGAGAGATTTGAGATGACATGAGCGTCACTCACCGTTCATTGTTAACGCGAAGATATTTCACTATTACCATTATCATCGTTATCATCTCATCTTTTTGCCGCGCTAACATTGTCATGAAATACTAAAAAAATTGCCAAATTACAAAGTTAAACTGGTGATAATGATGATGCTACTAACTGATAAAGTAAACCAAGTGCAAAATGCAACTTTTTAAGCAATGCAAATGTAATTAATAAAAAGTATTGAATTGCACGCATATTGCATTTCTGCGTCTGTCTACTCGTTTTTTTTTCTTGGACGCTTTGTGGAACTACCGAACCAAAAAGCGAGAACCACTGCAGTGTAGCAATCAAGGTTTAGAGCAACTTTTATTGCTGTGCCAAAGCAGACAACAATCGCGGTAAAAGATTAAAAAATATTTACTATGTTAATGAGTACAAAAGCAAACGCTGTTCAGGTGGCGATGATATTAAAAATTGCATGGATTTTTTTGGCGAGCGAGAGATGAATGAAGAATGAGTGTGATTCAAAGTCAGCTAAGCCGTGCGTACGGCTTACTTAATATTTTAGCACATTTTTCTCGTTTCATTCACGTGTTGAATAAAACACCACCGCGGTCACCACCACTGCGGCTACCGTCATCATCACATCACCAACAGCAATTTATTGCAGAATCTATTCTGGTTTAATGTTTAATAATGTCAGTGTGAAGTGAATATTTTTAAAAAATGATGAAGGAGTGGATTTTTATGCAATTCTTTGTGATAGCTTGTCTGTCTAATCTTACATTTTTTACGTGATGGCAATGATCATCCCACATTAAATTCTCTCAGGAGGAGGAAAATTGTAAAATTTTATGCAGGTAGGCATTCTTTTCTAAGATTCTGACTAATACAGATTCGCTTTTCATTTCGTAATGAATTTATTTTCCCAGTGGCGATACTTAAGATTTATGGGATCGTTGATGTTGTGGGATGCGATTTGATCTTGTTTTTCTGTGTAATGAGTAATGAGGGTTGGGAAGGATGCAGAAATGCACAAGAATATGAATTCTAATGTCTAATGTGAGATTTTAAAAAACACCATGATATTCAATTGTAAATCGACATCGAAAACCTTCTTACACCCATATAAAGTAACAACTAATTACTTGGAATATTTAGACGTAAAAATGGTGGCAAAGCTGCAATGGAGAAGGTGTGGATAATTTCTGCGTTCCTTGCAACTGCGGTTTTGCAGATGTTACCACATGCCGCTTGCTATCATTTATTTGCCTGAGAAGCGTGTGATTTAGATAATGATATAAAGTTGTAAAATGTATCTTCTCAGGAATAACTTGATCAATCGAGTTCAAACTGAGAGAGAAATTAAAAGTGAATAGCAGTAGTGTTGTGATGATGCTAGTCTGCTAGTGGAAGCCCAGTACGAGGTTAAATTCTGGTAATGCATTTCGGAGTAAGGTTATAAAATATTTTCGTGGAAAACTTAGTTATGTGTGTATTTTTGCATCATAAAATTTTGAACCGGGTTGACCTTTGAAGTTATGGGAAATATTGCTTTGAGATGAGCTTTTGTTGTTTCGTATAAAAGAGCATATTTTTCAGTATTTTAGATCCTCAGACAGAAATTTGGTAATACCTATTTACACCTTATGCGCTCTTACATATTTTTCTGTAAAGAATATCTTGGCATTTTCTATTTTAATCGTTTAAAAAATAATTAAGAGATATTCATATTATTTGATTAACCCTACACCCCATAATTAAAATACGTCATAAAGAGTGATTTTCTTACGGCAAAGATTGAAAAATTGAAGTATTTTCGCAGTAACCAGTACCGAACGATGAGTAAAAGAATTCCAGACAATGTAATGCACCATTAGAGCGTAAAGTGTCCATCTATTGATCGTCCAATGGAACATTAACCAAATATCACAACAACTGAAAAGATTTTGACCAGTGAATATCGCGACAATACGAAAGAAGTCACTAGTTAACCACTACATCTGCCGTTCCATTGCTTTGCTCGAACATAATATCATTAGAAGGTAGCATCAGCAATTTTTAAGGTCATTTCCTGTGATAACGTTAAGACGTTATACCAGCAAAATAGCCACTGGCCAGTAGTGTCCACAGTAATTTTACGTTACTCTCACTAGTCTCTATACATGAATTTTGTTTTACATGAAAGATCTAATTGGATTATTGCTTGCGGTGTTTCATCCCACATGGATTGACTTGAATATACCATATACCGTAATGGATGCATAATTATATACGAAAGTAACGCATCTGTAGGAAATAATTTACATCTGATTAATAACGAATTTTTATATATACTCAGGCAAGTAATTCATTAGCAGATTATTATTTAAGATTATTAAAGATATTTATGGTACAAAACTCCTGACAAAAATGGACACTCCAAATCATACATGTCTAAATTTATTGATTTTTCTTCTTCATTATGACTATGACTGTCATTTGACCTAAAAACTAGACGTCTTTCGCACGCTAAGTACAAAGCATTTTTATAGAGGCCAAGGATGGCCCGAAACGAATATTCCATTCCATAAGACAAAACTGTACACTCCGTCCTTCCGTCATCGGTTTCAATCCAAAAGCTGCAACAATGCAATTGTGTGTGCTTTTATTATAATGCATCAAATAAACTTTGTTAGCATGAATTATCATGTAGTTTTGAATGCAATGGTTACGTTGTGTGAAGTAAATAAGCAGAGGTGTTGTTAGTTAAGGGCTGCTGGTAAAATACATAATGAAAAAATTACGACATTTTACCTAATAAGCTATATAGTGTTAAGTAGTCGTAATCATCATCATCCGCAGAATAAGTAACAGGGTGACTAGCATGTCATGTCATCCTACTCATTTTCTTCTATAAGATGACTAATTTTCACCTTACATACTGTACTCTGTCACCTGTACCTTTATTCGCATATTAATAGTAATACACTAAACTTCTTGTTAATTAGTATAACATTTTTATTTGATGATGCACCTTTATGTGGCGTATATATTTTATGTATGCATATGTACAAATGTATGTATAAGAAATATAAAATATGTTTCGAAATGTTAACAATGTTGTTATAAACATAAACTTATTGTTTTGTGTTGTCATTCCACCATATTCACAGCCATAGACAGGTGTACAGACGTGGTTGGTCATGGAGTCATAAGACATTAACGCAAATGTCTTACTTTTCCTCACTTCTTTACTACCTGTTCTCTGTGTCATAAAAGTACAAATTGCTACAATCAAAAAAGCCAACACCAAAGCCAAATTACCAGCATGCAGTGCTCCTCCTCATTTTGCTCTGCCCAAATAATAAAAAGAATGATTTATGTTGTTGGTGATTACCATTGACTTTTGAAATCGTGTTTGTTGCGGGCCGAATTTTCATTGCAATTTTTTAGCATATTCTGCTGCTCTTGCGTGTGCTATAAAAATGAAGAACAAGCACTAAAGATACAGTTTAAACTTGATATTTGTACATAATCCAAGTCATGTTGGCTTCACGCAGCGCTTTGTGAGTGACACGATTTGCTATTTAATAAATCAAAGTTTTCGTACAAGTGTTTTGGGACCTTTAATGAAGATTAAGATTACTTTGTCACAATGTATCTGTTTTTAATGGAAACTACTATTAGTCATAAATTTTCGTGATTACCTTGTTTAACAAAAAACATGTTTCGGTATTGTAATTCAATTTTATGTGGACAACAATTAAAGTTTCATAAATTTGAAACACACGTGCATGCACCTCTTTACGAGATATTGAAATCGGCCATCTTCACATAACCCAACCCAAAACCAGGTGTAATATTCATTAAAAACAAAATAATTGGTAATAAAATGAAATTAAGAGTTAATGGCCTTCCAAAATTAATATTAAAAAATATGAGTTCAGGAATTGGATCATGGAAATTTTTAGTGTGCAAAAAAGGAATGTCATCGCAAGGCCGTATCGTATGCGTAAGATAAATTTACAAAGAAAAGTAAGCGCGTTTTTTTTGCAATGGTGCATCTAACTACTTTTGCCAGGCAAAGTTAATTGGCATTCGGGTAATCGAATTCTAGAACTAATCATTTGTAGCTTAATTTAAAAATACTTCAAACATTACAAACAAGTTTTACAGAAATTCTAGCATTGATTTCTGTAACTCCTTTCCTTATCTTTTGATACGCACGCAAAGAAATCATTTTAATTTTAGTGTACCTTATTGTCTCTTTGCATTTAACAAGATAATATGACGCATACTTTTTCACTTCAATTCATTCAAGAAGAAGGTAATAGAATTCACAGTCAAAGCCAGACATGCCACATACACATTTGTTTTGTATGTATGTTTATCTCATCATAAGCCCTGCACACTTTTATTGAAAATTCTAACTAAACCTGTTATTGCCTCATTGAAGACCTGAGTGTGTGTAGTGTGTGCTGACTGCCTATTTCAAATCATTCATATTATTGCAGAAGCTAAAATGCCAAACAATGAAAAAATTAATATAGTCAATAGAGTGCTAAAGTGCAAACTGTCTATGACATGAATATGGAATCATTTAGGAATGTGACAAGCATAAATGACAGGTGCATCCATTTTTTAGCTGCTTGGGAAAAAACTTGCTGTTTTGTTTACCGATAAACACCGATGACAGTATAATGACTATGGCTTCACTTTTAGTAATTGTTTTACGTTTTTCCTTCGATAACTTTATATTCACTCTACCGTACATAAGCCAATCAATGCCACCGTTTCGTTTAATTTAAAATCGATATTCTCTTCAAAAAAGCCTACAACATTTATAATGCGTTTACTTTGATGTGCCAGTTTATATCATGAATGAACGAGACGGAAACGAAAAAAATGTGAAGTAAATTTATGTTTCTGGTTTGACTTTCATTGTTGTTGGCAGAAATATGTTGCTTTTTAACTTTACGTTTCTCTTGCTTGCTGCCAAATCATATCATAATCACGCTATCTACGATTCTAAACGATTTTTATGTGAGTAATCAACCAAGATAATTTGGATCAGAGAAGCATATTACAAATCATATTAGCGGACATTAAATAAATGCTACCTGATCGATAACAATATGAGGCAATTTAGATTATAGAAAACGCAACAATGGCCGGGATAAAAGATAGCCGCATTCATGCATATGTATAGTGGTGTGATGATTATGATTTGTGATTGACTGCTGAACTATTATAAGTTTTTATTGTTGAGCTATAAAATATCTAACAAAGCATTGTTGCAGTAAACTCTTTTTTTGCTATCAAATAAGATTAGAATATTCGGAATCATGCCATATCTATTGAATTGTTTTTGAAACTGTTAAACAATTTGAAAATGGAACATTACTTTTGTATATGCACATAATTTGTATTTATGCACCTGTCATTTTGGGATGATAATAAATTTATATTAGTTTGCAATTTGTTTGATGAGATGAGAGAGATATGTGCATATTCATATTTGAAAAAAGTAGGTTACGAAAGCAAAAAAGCTTATAGCTTACACGTAGAAACAATCAAAAAAGGGTGAAGATTACAAAGAAGTTCGGCCAAGTTCATAGCATAAAATATTACCTTGTTATTTCCGGAATTTTCTTTATTGATGCCGCAATACCAACAAATAATAGCAGCACAATTAATCGTATTAAAATTTGTTGTGTTGTTGATATAATTATTTTAATGGTGGGGACGATTTTTATTATATTTTTGTGAACCGTCATACGATGATGCTGCATAATAGCCGTAAAATCGAAATCGCTTATGTAGCAACAACGTCTGGTGCTGTAGTTGTTAGTGTCTCTGGTGCCACTATTAAAATTAAACAACTTTGTCAGTTGCAATCGGTAACGTTCCTTCTTCTCTTTCATGTAGATTATACATATTGTGTGTCGTGTGCACTTGTGAATGTTATAACACATTTCCTGAAGAACAAAAAATCAAAATAGAATAGCTGCTCTTTTGGTATATGCTGAGCTGTTATTGCATTGCACTTTCTGGATTTTGATTGTTAATTTGCCTAAGTTGCTGACACCATTTCTTCATCACCCACCACCAGGAATTATAGTAAAATTTATGATGATACTAATAATGATCAACAAGAAGAGAAAAATTATGTTGATAGTTATCATCTCACAAAAATGTGTGAGCGAAAAATTATTACTCACTTTAATAATGATCACAATATACAATGGTGTGCTTGTTCGTTAAGTTTAAAATCATTTCGTCAAATTTTTGTAACAATGTACGTTGCATAAATATGACAGCAATCAGACTTTTGCAACTTATGATTATAGATTTTTAGAGTATATAAATGGGAAATCAAAGTATCAAAACTGTCGCAATACAATAAAATAATTAAATAACCAACTGATCTGCCAGAATGCAGTCGATTATTTTTAGTGCCAAATATGTATGTATGTTTTGTTTAAGTAAATGCCTGGCATATATGATAGCATAGGTAGGGAAGAACGATAGCAAGATACCAGCGTATGATGATAGATATTTTAACCTTTTGTCATACTTTTAAATTTACTTGCGCTACACTACACATTTATCAGGTGTATTTAAATATTTACCCTTAAAATACATCCAAAATGGAAGTGATTTGGTTTTGTGGCTATTAATTTCGAAATGTGCAGAACATGTTGAAAATAACTTCAAAGATGAAAACGAAATATAGTGGCACGGCACTCTTGGCCTGTATTACAACTGTAAGCATGCATTTGCATTTTACATACAGTTCACTCAGAAAATTTTCACTTTTGTTTTTTTATCATGCATATATTTTACATACGTACATGATTTTTTTAAGCAAAAAAGATGCTAATTGTGTGTGAGATAATGATTTTGAGAGATACGCTAAAACTACGAAGAAGAATCGTAGTCTTTTACCTGAATAAATCAACTGTATATCTTTGCATCGCCACTCCAAAACTTTTTAGTTTAGGATCCTGTCCAAATATGGAACTTGGGTATAGTTAGATGGATGATGTTTTGAATGTTGTAAGTTGTAATTTAAGTACCTGAGTTGTCTCCACCACCGTAACGATGGTATTGCATGCTGTTGCCAGCGCAATAGGCCGGACTTGTCGTCCATCCGACGAGGCCGTACCTGAATCAGAAGTTGCAGCGATTTTTTGATTCAGATATTTCCTTCTTGGTACATA
>JAQFXM010002834.1:0-22833 GCA_034693345.1 Entomobrya multifasciata
AATCAGCATGTCAAATACTATATAATAGCATATCACGATTTATGAAATTCCCATTGTCGTGATTGATCATTTGTTCCGGCAGTGGCCGTAGCACACCGTCATGATCATTAACTTCGCTGACAGAGAATTGTGATCGCAAGTATAAACCCTTTTGTGAGTGACGCTAAGAGCCGCCTTTTTGTTTTTTGCTGTCGTTCTCGGTCGGTGATGATGATAAAGCTTCTTCACCTTTTGTTTCATTTCAAAAAGAAAACATTCACTCCTACAACATATTTTTTGTTCCTTCTCTTTAAAAACCAGGTAATATTTTTACTGCATGCATCAAACAGACATTCAATATTTATTTTCCTGCTCTGTTATGTGAACTGAACAGTATGTATTATGATGATGAAAACATGTTTACACGATGTCAGATGAAGCGTTTATGAACCAGATTTTAATGTTTCGTTGTGTAGGTTGCGTTTTTTAATGTGTTTAGTGACCTGGCAGTTTATTGTTTGTCTTTCTCGGCTCTGCAGCATAAAAAACGCTCGTTTCTCTTCATTTGCTTTTTGTATTTTATCGACCTCGCCTAGTGTCCTTTTATAAGAGATGGTCATTTGCTCTTAAGAATGAGAGTTTAAATGTAACGAAACGAAACAAAAAATGCAGAGCTGTTGATAATGATAAGGATGTCTTAACATTTTCTGAGCCATTGTATCTAAAAAGTAATTTAGTACTTGTCAATGATTTTTATGTGAACCATGCTAAATAGGAAGCAAGTGCTTTGTGTGGCAAGTTGTTAAAAAGGGTTATCACTTTTCTGTCGTCGTATACTATGCGTTGCGTAACAATATAATTTGAGTGAATGAAGTTCGATGAAAGAATGAAAATGTTTTTATTGCTTACCACTCGCCACCAGAAGAATGTCTGCATCTGTAACACATATTCATTTGCGTATGTAATAATAAATTAAGTAAGGAAAGACATCATCGTGTAGTATCTTCAACATCATCATCATCGTTAGACATGCATACTTTTGTTGTAATCTGCGTAACCCAGGGGGTATTTAATTACTTCTTTATTTATTGGAATTTGGAGTCACGAACAACAGCCGAAGAAATAGTGTGGTGGCTCTATAAGCAATGTAAATGCAATTCACTTTTCGAGCATATAATAAATATACTAGGAAAAAGATTTCATGGTTCTTCATGCCATGGTATAGCTTGTTTGGCGTGGCTACAATGAATGCACGTAGCGTTTCCTTCCTGCATTAAATCCATTCATTCATTTACAGCCCGCTGTTCCGTACTTCCAGAACAACATATTTCTGTAACTGTGTCGTTTGTTTCTTCTCCTCTCATAGAAAATTGGATATCTTAATTGCGTTTATATAGCCGTCATGATAAGCTAGTTAAGATATCTGCTCCCTCCGCTTAGAGAAATTGCAGACCAAAATTAAAGGTTGGACAATGTAAGAATGTTATACTGACTTCACTTACAAATTCTACGTTATGCTACCATGTAAATGTAGAGTGCAGTGAAATTGTGGTCGTATCAAAATTTCACAGTAAAGTTAGTTATGTACATACCCGCCCAGCGTCAGATAAACAAAGAACCCGGAAGAATATATGGTGAAATATATATGGACAAACAGCTGCTACTACAAAATAAATGGTTTAAATGAGATTGTCGTTTACACGAGAATTTTCTGAGAAATTGTCAGTGTTAGTGAATGTATTCTCTTTGTTTTTTTACATGCATATATGCTATTTTTACGGTGTACATAGTATGTACAAATGTATTATGTTCCTAGACACACTAAATGATACGACTTTCATGTTTTCTCTCTCTGCCTTTATATATGCTATTCAAAATCAAAGAAACATTTGCTCTTCCTGTTTGCGTTCCAAGACAAACTGCTGTGCACAAAATCCATTATTTTCCATTTTGTGTAGTAGTGGTGAATCGATACTTTGTAAAAGAGAGCTAGAACAAGGGAGAAAAGTAGAAAGCATTCTATATCAAACACACGCTTGCACATACAAAGACCAGCCTGCAATGATTTTGAGAATTGTAAAGAAAGGTATACTACAAACGAGATGCATAAAAGTAGAACTACAACTAACAAACCCATTCGTTTTATTTTATTTCTCCACAAAAGACGGCTTATGATAAAGAAAAGAAGGTCGGTCGAGTTGTTGTTTGGTAATATGGGCCAATGATGCTGAGGTATGTTAGCGTGCATGCATGCATGCATGTTGATAACAAAATTGTAATAGAATTTGGTCTTGGTTGTTGAGTCCTTTGTACAAAATGCATATATGAAACTGGAGCTGAAGTGAGAATGAGAATTTACCAAGTGTTTGAAGTTTCTTCAGGATTCCAAGTAAATTCCTGTTTCTCTAGCAAAGACAAGTGGCAGCGATTGCCAATATGCACGCGGCACAATAATGCAGCAGTTTAATGTAGTATAGAAGGTAAATGAAGCCAACAAAGTTTTCAGAGGAGTTGATGTGATGAGATTTACTAACTCGCAAACTACTTTGCTTTGTACTTATTGCGATGCATGCCGATTGCCGACTACGCTTTATTCATGAAAGAGGTTTTCCTCATGAATTTGTTGAGTGTTGGAGATAGACGTAAAGGATCCTCTTAGACATTGATCCAGATTAAATGGTCATGGATAAGAGTGAGAGTTTAGTGGAATTAGTTAGAAGGACTGCATTGCAGCAACATGAAAATGCTGACACTCACAGAAGACCGTTTCAGTTTAGGTATTTTTACTATTACACAAAAATATTTCAGCTGGTCTGTTTATTCATGCATACCAACAGTGACTTCCTTGAAGTGCACATTTTGCCATTTTCATTTACATTTTACTGGATGAACTAATTCCACATACTCATTTTGTTTTGTTCCGTGATTTCTTCACATGGCTATACATCTGTCTTCAAGACCTACATAAATACACATGTTGATGCCGACGCCATCATGTAATAAGAATCATGCAAATGTTGTGAAAGAAGCCATAACTGCGGGGTAAAATGAAAGAGGAAAACTGTGGTTTTAATAAACTTTGATTCCCTGACAAGGTTGCACATGAACTGTATACCCAAAACAATCGCTTTTGTAAGTGCCAAACTGTCAACCGTTGTCGGTTTATTTAGGTCACTTCAATTATTGTAATTGAACTGCGAACATGACAGAAACAGCACGAATTTAAAAAGAGAAAGGTAAATATTCTGAACTCTACTTTCTTACTCGAGTAGATTCCTAATATTCACTCGCAGTGGTAAGGGGTAAGTTTTGACTAAAAAAGAGTAGTGATATTATAATAATTCATGGCTTTATTTGGAGCGGAAAATTACAATTTCTTCTGATTAAGGATAAATAGCCCTTACCTGATGCTTGAAGTCAGCGGGATACGTACGGACACGCATAACTACAAACATAGACGTAATTGTCGAATCATTAAAAATAACACATATTTTGTGCGTTTCGATATTTTGCATATATCATTTATAATGTTTTTATTTTAAAAGCTTTCACATTTTAATTGTCAGATCGTTTTCTGGTGTTCCATTTTGCGATTGCCAACTGTTCTCTAAGCTAATTTACATAATCTATAAGCCGTTAAAAACCACACATACAGTCGCAGACTTGGTATGTTTGGTTTCGCACCCATTTCGCAATAAAAATTTGATACACTACAACACAACCACAAAAAATCGGCGTAAGAAAATGAATGAACGAAACAGGCTCATACTTAGCGGCTGTCAACTGGTAAAAGACAAACAGTTGTTATTTTTATTATGACGGCCATTAAGATAGTTTATACCATGTATTTTGTGGGGTAAAAATTCAAATGAGCTAGTTGCGCTGCTGGAATAAGTGGCATTCAAATTCGAAGTAATTTATGGCTTGATGCAAAATGACAACTTATTGTACAGTAGTATAATAGCACTAACTACCGACTGTATGCAAATAAACCTGTTGTGAGCAGTTTGTACTTGCAAAAAATAATAATGTTTGCTTGATATTATTCTCACATAGACAGAAGTTTCATCGACGAGCATAATTCAATTCTGTGTCTGTATCTGCATGAATGTTTATTTGCCATATCTTTTTAGATGTATGATCATTTTAACTTGACAGTTCATCGTAGTTTTTTATTCTTTAAATAAACTTTGCATATTCATCCTACCCAGTTCCAATAAAAGTTAAATACATCTGTGTATGTTTACTTGTTTTGTATGTAATAATACGAGTGTAATAAAATGTAAAACGAAAAGAATAAAATTTTCTTTATGATGATAATCCTTTATGATAAAACATTTTACGATTGTGTATAGTTGTAGTGGTATATCTAGGACTGGGATAGGAGAAAAAATACAAAAGTACATTACATGCTAGCATCCTATCAGTTAAAGGTTTTGCTACCATCATGAATCAGACAAGTGATTCAAATCTGCAAATGGTCTTCATGAATAGAAAAAACAGTGTTATGCTTAATAAAAATACTATTTTTGGCTACACCACCAGGGACTTTGCTAACGAAGTATAAAGCTGATAATGTTCTGTAAAAATATATATTTAGGATGACAGCTTATCTATAATTTAAATCTACTAGGTACATTTACTTTCACTTCGAAAGTGCAATTTTTACTCCGACATCATCGTAAATTATAATTCTAAATGACACAACGAAACGGAGATATTTTTGCAATTTCGTTTTACTTACATATGTGGATAGTAAACAGTAAACATTTAACTTATGAATGGTATTTTTATTCAAATGAATCTATGT
Organism: Entomobrya multifasciata; assembly: GCA_034693345.1. Classification (NCBI taxonomy): domain Eukaryota; kingdom Metazoa; phylum Arthropoda; class Collembola; order Entomobryomorpha; family Entomobryidae; genus Entomobrya; species Entomobrya multifasciata. Next base: position 4,790 of record JAQFXM010002834.1, read on the forward strand.
GCCATTTCTCGTTATCCAGGCTATATTTCCTTGCGCTCGTCTATGTGACAGCTCTACTTATGTCGCTCACAAAATTGCCTTTATAGACGTAACCAGAACACTGAAACAAAAAAACAACCGTTTCGTTTTACGTCACAGTCTAAAAGTGCTAAAATACCTTCAACAAGCCTTCCGTAAAATGACACACAAAAATGAATAATGTATAGTTATAATAAAACAAGCTATATTTGTAATCATATCTATACATAATGCATCTCTTGTCTAGTGAATTCAAGTAAAAAAACTAAAAGTAATAAAATACGTTTTCCAGATTTTGAAGCTTTTCGGAGTAGGAACAGTTTGTCAAACAGTAATTCAGAACTTAATGCAGCATGAAAGTCATAAAAATATCGGTTTTTGAATGATTCTTGAAGTAGATTGATAAGCTTGAAATAACAAACTTGACAGGCTGACATTTACAGTTTTTCTTTTAATACATACAAAACAAAAATTTGATCGATTCATTTTTATAAGTTTATATACTGAGAGTACTAAAATGCAAATAAAGGTTTCAATAATGCAATGTATGTATATCTGTTGTTGCTAAAATATTTAATTAGACAATCAGTTGCCTCTGGAAAACAAAACAGAAAAAAGATGAAAAGTTAGATTATTATGAAATTCATCATAAATCAGTATGTATTCCATTTTACTTATTACTTTTCTACAACTTTCTTCATAACATATTAAAAGACGAATCACAAGAAAAGAGAACACATTAACGTTTATTGCATCATTGTTAAGAGCAGTAGCAGTGCAGTCGTAATCGCAATCAACATTCTTCTGCCGTTTCTCATTTTCTCAAAACGAAAAAATTATATCTTGAATCTTGTTTTAGTAGCAACAGTCTGTCATATAAGTTTGACTGGATGTTATGTAGCAAAAAGGGAGAGAAGAAGCTGTACAAGCAAGCAAACAGCACGTACACACACTTCTTCATTCCTTTCATCAGTTGCGTTATGCGTTACATTGCAAGTGTGTGTTTGGATGATGATAAATTTTCTTTCCAAGATGAGGAAATAAATGACCCCGCAATTTCTCGTCTGATTTTTTTAGTCTGCCGATGTATACCCATTTTCTAGCGTTGCCTCTTCCACTGTGACTCGGGTTCTCAGTACTGATTTTTTGTTGTATAAGCCATTTCCTTATTAAAGTTATTTTCTGTTTCCTTCGTATTGCTAGCTGGCTGCAGAAATACTTTCGCAGGAGGCACTGGCAAGCTCGCCTATATTTTATACTTGATGCTCTGGTGAAGATATTAAATATAAGTGCATTTCAAAACATTTACGCATTTATGGTTTATGGCCAAAAGTGTTTCTTATATTACTACATCTATCTTTCATGACAGAAAAAATACCGATAAGAAACACATACTTCTGTGTATGAACTTATATGAACAACAAAGTCAAGTTTGCGATGTGCGGTTACTTTGTTTTTATTTAGCTTTCGTAAAAATATATAAACTGTTACCGAAATTAAATAAAACGCCGCAGCCAACGGCAGCATGTCAAATATTCATAATATGTGTGGTTATAGTTTTGGCTGGAAACCCAAGATGTGCACAGCGAACACATTATTCCCGAAGCGACAAATTCACAGCATACGCATCGCATTCTCTGTTATTCCATACAATATTTATAAAGTTCAGTGTAAAGAGTGGCTAGAAAAAATGTCCAGACGAAAACGCTAACTTGATGTTTACTGCTGTTTTCACACATTGAGCTATGCACAATGTAATAAAAATGCAGGCACTCACTTCTCAAATGCCGACTTCTAGTTGCTTTAGACTTAACTCTAAAATGTTTCCAATTTTGTTGCATACAAGTTCGTTAAAATTCATCCATCTTTTTAAAAGATTGTTTTACTCTTCTTGGCTAAGAAAAACCGATATGTACACACTTCAAGAACCAACTTTTTAGCAATACGTAACTCGCAAACTATACTTTTATACATGTGTATTCTGCACTTGAATGGTATATTTACCCATTAACCGTCAAAGTTAAAGTTAGTCTGGTATTCTGGTCAAATAGTAAATAGTTTGGTAGCAGCGGTGTGCGCTTTGCTCGCAATATTTATTACTACATGAGAGGAGAGCAGGTAAAGCAAAGTTGTATGTTTTTCGATTTTTATGCATATCCATCTCGAGGAAATTTTCTTTTGCTAAAACTATATAGACATTTGTGGTGTTCAATGTATCTAGTATTAATTTAGTGTTTTAATATGCCTTAACGAAATAGTATATTTTCGCCGTTTTTGTTGTTCCTCCATTCAGATGAGCTGTCAATTACTTTATCAATTTTTCGTTTTAATATTAAACTTTAAATCTCCTTGCAATTTTTTCAATTTTCTTTCCCCTGAATCCAACCACAGCACAAGAAAGATATATGGATCTGGATGTAAAATGTGAAAGATGAAATAGAAACCGATGGCTATTAGCTACAAGGATGAAAATGATGAGAAGAAGAAAAGTTTGTAAAGGCAGCAGTATAAATGTAAATATAATGCACAATTTATCTGGAAATAGATACACATACCTAAAAGTTTACGGGCTGGATACTGTAGGCGAAAGGTTGTACTTTGTGCATTTCAGGCGTTTAGCGTCATTCTTGATGCTGATACTACGTTGCAAAGGAAATGGCCCGAAACGTTTTATCATTCAAAGTTAACTTGCATCTCTGATCTTCCTATTTTTTTGGTTATAAGAACGAATTTTCTCTTCTTTTTGTGAGAATGAAGTCACTTGGGAAAATGGTTGCATCGTTTTGCTTTTATTCTTTTAGAAGTGTAGTATCGTGTGTGCATGCATTGAAAAAGTCTTAGAATATATATTTTTTCACAAAAGAACTGAAGGAAGGAGGAAACCTCAAAGCAAACATGATTTTTCATCTTTCATCACTACTGTTAGGTTTGTGTTCGTTTAAGTGAAACCAAGACTGTGTGTGGAAAGAAGGAAATTGCCATATGCGTTCAAATTTACTTTGAGACATACATACATGTTTGTACAGTATGAGAAGAAGCGAGGATGATGATTCCAGTCTTCTTGAATTGATAGTCTTAAAGGAGAAGTAGGCGTACTTCTGTAAACTGAATGAATTTTCGTTTCCGATGGGAAATTTTAAGTGTGTACATAGAAGGTACACATTACATGGATATATGTAACCCATCCCAAAAACACTGTACTTGTAAAAAACTGCTATTAGTGTATAACGGGACCTTATTTTTTTATGTACTTTTTTGTACAAGGTATGGTGAAAAATTGAGATTGAAAAAAATCTGTCTGGGAGTATATTTTGATGTTGGGCTAAAGCAAGTGTATATACATACATCAGTCGTAGAAATACACGGTAAACCGTAATGCAATGCACTTTGCTTAAATTGGCAAGCGAAAGATGAAAGGATGATAATGAGAAGTTGGTACTTACCTCGCCTACTTCTTGACCTCACGTGCGTCTTACTTACGACGACCACAGTAAAGGAATGTCAGGTATAAATAGAATTTATGGAATTTTGGGATTTCTTCTGATTTTGGTAAAAACCTTTTTGAGGTTCCTTTTGTGGCTGGGGTGGTGGTAGTTGAAGGGCACTATGTGATTCTTTATATGAAGAAAAGTACTTTAGTTCAAGGTACGCAGTAGTGGCTATTTGTAGTGATACAGTAAGTGGGTCTCCTAGGATTACTTCACTTTCTTCAGAGATAAACTGAAAATTCTATGCATTTAAATTAGAGAAGTCTTGTGTCTTGACAGATTTAATGCTCCTGGTGTAGAATTATGCTGGAAATAAGACCTTAAATAAAATTTCAAATAGGGTAGTAAATTGTGAATTGCACTCTAGCAGATGACTTTTAAAATAATGAAAACAGGAGATTGTGATTTACTATTACTGTATATCAGGGCGTGTGCTTCCTTTCTTTAAAAATTAGCATAATAAATATGAAGAAAACTTAAAGTTCTTAATGACTTCAGTTCAGTAAAAACTAAGAGACCTTGGGTTAAAAAGAGTTTTTTTACACGTTGCATGTAAACCGGTAAACAATCGTGGATACCATAATATTCGTTTGGTGTTGGTGCAGACGACATGACGTCTGCAAGTGAAAGAAAGGGGTTGAGATTAAAAGTCCAGTGCAATAATCATAATTTTGAAAAATTGTTTTTGGGGCTGTGAGCTGCTCTCTACTTACCAAGGAACGGTAGTGCATTTTGGTTCATTTTTCAGTTTGGTACGTGCGAGAGAGCAAATATAGGCATGTTTGTGTGGTGTTGGCAGTAGTACCTCTCCATCAGAGGTAGAATAAAACTAGCTTACACACACCTACATGCTTGCATGATATATTTCACTGTGGAAAATTGAAGTTAAGCGAAGCTTAAAAATGGAAAGTTAAAGTCGAGTTCTGTCAGTTGCAAACACGAAACTATTAGATTTGTTCAGTTTTTTATTTGAACTTGATAATGTAACAATGCACCCTTCCAGAAAATGCCGGGGAACGTGAAAATTATAGAAAAAGGTATTAATAATGGAAATTGGGCAGCCGTTTTGATATAAAAATGACTTCTGTAGCAAGTCGCTGCAATGAAATATATGCTAGTAAAGCAGTATTCATATGAAAATTAATAGACACCAAACCGGAAGGAACGAAAACACAAAATTGGTATACAGTCATTCGTTTTTATCGAATTCTAATCATATTATATCTATTTCTCATGTACTTTCATAAAGTTAGAAAACATTTTCGATTACAGTAGTAATGCGATGACAATGACGATGAGTCAACAAGAGAGAAGTAAATGAGAAGAGGAAGAAGTAGTTACGTTTTACTACTGTTGAGTATACAACTTGCACTCACTTCCAACCTTCGCATGTAATTTTGAATGTGCTTCAATGTACCTTTGTGCAAGTGCATTTCCCGTGGCATTACATACTCAAATATCAAATTTTCGTACAGAGAACGAAAGATCTGATAAAAGCAAACTATTCGTTTCTTAATTTAAGAGCTGTGGTTGCAATAAAAACTTTTTATATTACGAACAAGTATCGATTCTTTAAAAGTAAATGCCTCCCATAATAAAACCACAGCAAAAAGGAAGAGAAACTTGAGAAATATTTTATGAGTAAAATTTCTGCAATAAAGATGTAGACGCAAGCTTCACATAGACTGTACTAAAATACCGATAGAATCATTTTTGGAGAATCACGACGGATATTAAATCGTCAATCTGACTGACGAGAGATTCAAGGAATGCATCAGTATTGCATTGATGGTGGAAATATGACATTGGTTGAATTGCAGAGAAGCTGAACAGCAATGATGGAAGTTAATGCATCGATGATTCCTGATGTAGTACTTCTACTGCATCCACTGCAAAGTATCAACTAATGTCATATTACGTCAACATGAAAGGATAAGCCATACTTTTTGCCATTTGGATCTTTCTCATGTGTGTCATAACGTAACGTTCGTTAGATGAAGAAAATGAAGCATCCTGTGCAACTTCTTGGTACTTTACAAGTCTAACTTAATTCACACATGGAAAGTTTCATACTTTTTTATATTTTATTTTGACGATGACGCTAAAAGTGTGTAGCTTTCTGTTCGTTCTGGAAACTGGCTGGCTGGAAGGAAGAGGAAGGAATGCTATCAAACAAAATAAGAAATTTCACATAAAGCGAAAGAAATACTGAGCCATATTTGGATTGGGTGAGAATAAAGGTTATATGAGAACACATTTCTCATATATGATTTTGAAAACCCTTTCGCAACGGCGGAAGTGAACATTTCTAGACATTTTAAACTTATTTCTTAACCATTTGTGTCTTTTACTTCGCTACTCGTCCCGTCCGCCTCCACGATCAGCTTCTCCGCACTTGAGCTACACACAGAAAATATCAAACTTGACGTTGTATAAGTTGTTAAACTTTCTTAAGTCTTATCGGTCCATTGAATCTTCTGACACTGCTCTGCTTCTTTATTTCCAATTCTACGTTACTTACTACCACCACCGTTGCGTAACTTTTTGTGCTCGATGCTAAGTAAGTGCTGAAGCAAGAAAATAGATGATGAAGAATTTCTTTCGTGAAATGTTGTTGATGAAGATTGGATCAAATTGAACAAGATGAGTTTGTATTATTATTCCTTCTTTTGAAGTTTCTTCAAGAGATGCGATGTGATTAGTTATCTCTCAGTATGATATAATTGCCGCCTCTATATAGTGAATTGAATATGCACAGCGTGCCCAATAATAAAACTGTTTTTCCTTTAGTTTGCTGGTTTGTGTGCACACACAGCATAATTTGATTCATTGCATATTGCGCCTTTGCTATATAAAGTTCAAATTCATGAAAAACACGAAGAAAATTCAAAAACACGAAAGCAGAGAGCAACTCAAAAGTTACTAAGTAGACAGCATCAGAGCCAAGAAGGGAAGTTTCTTTAAAGAAAATTACTATTAAATGAACACGAGACCAAATTACTTCACCGAATGAATGATGATAACAAAAGCTGCTTTCGCTTGCGAAGTCCTTTTTTACTAATTTTAGTTTATTAAATATTACGTGTGTATATAAAACAGCATTGTAATTTAGAAAATAATGAAAGGTTGAGTGTAGTATAGTCGATACACAGATGAATAACATATCATGTGTGTTCATAATAATATAAACTTACTATGGAAAGGTATGACTAATAAATAAAACCACCTCATAATATAATAGTTTTTGATATTATTAGATTCTTGCATGCATCAAAACATTTTACATTCGCTGCCAGTATCGGTTTCTTTTCTAAAAACAAAAGTTTCTATTTCATCATCATTATTCCAATGTTTTTAATAATAATAGTAATGAGAACGCACGGCAGACGGTATGGTATCAAAAACTACATCCTTGTGTGTAATAATGAGCTTGATTACAATAAAATAGACTTTAGAAGGATGACCATGCAGGTATTAAGATGGATGGTGGAATCAAGTCAGAATTTAAGTAATGTTTTTTGTTGAGAGCTTGGTATATATTTAGGTTTCATTTTTATTATTTTAAAGTTTTGTATGCATTTTACCTGTTCATTTGTGAGAGAAAAAGTTATACCTTTGATCTCTGTCTGAGAAACGAAGGGAGGAGGAGGAGGAAAATAATTTGATACTTTTCGTGCTAATGTAATTACAGGTTAAATCCTGCCTGGTTTAATTAAAGTTTGTGAGACGGATAAGAAAAGGGTTTTATTGTAATGAACAATATTAATAGTTTGATGTATTGCTACACAAAAACTTCTAGTTAAATGATGTTGTGTTTTTTCCCAAAACTGTAGCCTTTTAAGTTTACGATGGTGCTTACATAAGCATATTTTATTTTTTGGTTCGTTGGTCACTCAAGTGCTGAGTGAAAATTCAAAGACAAAAGAAGCAACACGATAAACATGCATTAAAATATTTGACTAAGCAAGAGAACTTCACAATAATGAAGTATATAAATCCAGCTTCATTCGAACATTACGTAACCTTTTCTGTTGATACTTCTGTTTTCCGGTTCTGTTGATTCATGATGATGATGCCTTAAAATTTCAAAAGGTTTATTGTTTGAAAATACATATATTTCTTCCAGCATTCGCGTGTGCCTAGCAGCGCAAAATAAAGTTTGCATTATTGTTCACATACATTCGTTACCATCATCTTTCCTTTCGCTGCTTTCTCCGCATGTTTTCCTGAACTGCGTGTATGTGTGTGACTGAGAATTACCAAAATTCTACTCAGCATCAACGTACTGAAACTGTAAACTTGTTCATTTAAGTTTCTACGTCTATCTTTGCGGTATTCAGAGTAATTTACGTGTTCATATATAAACGTTACTTCCACTTGGTTGAATGAACCACTGCAGGATAATATTTACTTGTGTAAATTTCCAAACTTGCTACTACACCACAATGCAGCATTACCAACAAAACTGATGTGTAAGCATTTCGTCTTGTTGAAAATATCCAGGAGTAGCTGAGCTGGATGGTTTTGTTGGTGATACACAATTTTCGATCCTGTTTGCGTAGATATGCATCTATCACTTGCACAGTTGGTTTCAGATATTTATCTACCATACAGCTTCAGAAGTGTATATTACATATGTACTCTGGTGGAGTAAGATTTTCTCTGCAAATGAAATAAAGTAGCAAATAATAGCTTCCCGTCAGACCAACGACAGTAATGTTTAAATCCAAGATCATTGCCAGATCCACTACACAGTTCTCTGTGAAAATGTACAAAGCTAAAATTTGGCATGCATGAGTGTAAAGTAATATTGTTACATTACTTAAACTTCTCGTGTGCTTTTTATATTGTTTTATACTGCAGTTGTAAATAAACCAACTACTTTTCCACCCATTTCATTCTAATGAGTATGTGGTTGTTGTAAAATTCTTCGGTTAATGCACGATACTTGTTCTTCTCCACGAATAGGCATCACATTAAATCCTTGTTATAATGATTGTTTGGATCTCCTAAAAATGAGTGCCATATATTTAACCTAACCAAATTGTGCGTTTTTTATTTCGTCAGTGAATGCCTAGCATAATTTTGCATTGTTTGAAAACAACAGGATAGCAAAAGTAGCAGTATTAATGACTCAAAATTTTGGGAACGATGGCTAGTTGTGTTTGGAGGTGTAAAAAGATGACTTTTCATTCTGAAACTTTTGCGATGTTCTGCTATGCTAGCTTTTACTAAAGTGTCATTTTAATGTACTATAGTTTCGATGTGCTTTATATTACAATATATGAACCCGAAATCCAGGAAATTTATTTCTAAGTAAAAATCCAATAATCCACATATTGTATTGCACTTTTGACCCTTTATTCTCGTGAAGTCATTCTTCGACTCTGAACTGTTATATGACAGCATCATTCACCCCTCTATAAATTGAGTTTATTATCGAAGACATGTGCTTCAAGCATTTCACATCGATTTCCATACAACAATGCAGCAAATTGTGAATCACAGCATCAACATAGGGTGTATGCATGTAGCCTTTACGAAAACTAGATCAAAGTTTATGCGCTTTCCATCATTCTATTTTTCAAATTCAATATAAAACATCTAGTATCGGCGAAAGGGAAAGGGTGTATTTCTATTGTTATCAAATTATGTGCATGTCTCTACACTAGCTTGTGAGATTTAAAAAAAGAACTAATATTAAAAGTGAATTGGCAATTACTTTTCGAACAAATGCGTCAAAATCTTTAGATTTAATACAAAGAACAATCGAAATAGTTTTCCTCAAGTACGCGCGTACATCTTTGCTTAGATCAGAAATGCTTTGACGCGCAGTTTGAAATGTCAAGTATAATATCAACAATAATAGGAAATGAATTATTTTGGCCTTTGGTATTGCTTTCCACCCTACCAAGTACTTTATCCATAATACATTATACAGTTGTTCTAAAAACAAATTAAAATTTTGAAAAAATGTACCCTTTCTTCTCATTTCTACTTTGTTGTGCTCCACCATATTGTACTGTGCAAAAAACATTCCTTTATGAGCCAAACAGTCCTAATATGATATGGATTTTCTTTTTACGGTTTAATTTAAACAATCTGTGCCCAGCAAGCTGAGCAAGGAGGAGGATAAAAAATTAACTCCATAATAAAATAATAAGTAGCGTGAACTGTTGTTTAGTTGTAATGGTACGGCATTGTGTGTGAATCTGAAAAAAAGATGAAACGAAGGGAACAGATGTGGAAATTTATGACAACTTTTCAGGAAATATTACTGCATGTGTTGATGTGCACTGTTATTGCTTGGTGTACACACTTCTAATGTACCAAAACCAGACTTAATGGCAAAAGCTAAAAACTTAACAATCACAAACCGAAACCAACCTCCCCATTTAACTCACACACACACACATATATGCATGCATACAATGCTGAACAATCCAACAAACAATACTCATCAAATGGATTTATGTATACATTCATATAAAAGGTATGTCATGGAGGCAAGTCGGTCGGTCTGAAATAGATTGTAAAATGATATGGGAAATGATATTTGCTTCCATCATTACAACAGTTAGTAAAAATAGAATTATTATCATATCGTAAAAATGGATTCTTAAAAGGTATCCGTTTCAATATTTTACTCATTATTATTACGTGTGTACACAGCAATAAAAAGCTTATTGCTTGTTTGCTTCAGGCTTGCACAAACAGCAGCAAATAAACAACATCAAAATAATAAATTTAACGACTTTTCTTGAGGCATGTAATAATGCTTGTCACATCAAATGCTTTAGTGGGGCCATGAAATTATCAAAATTTCAGAGAAGAAAACAAACAACAAAGCTAGAGAAAATAAATGAAAAATCCAAGAAACATTTTAAAATTGATCTTTCTGAAAATAATACCTTTGACATATTAATTGTTGTACGATCTTCAAACAATTCACAACTGTCAAGGTTGTAATAATTTTGTTATAAGTTTTTTGTTTGGCAAAAGGAAAACAATAGACTTGCACATATATAACATAAATACATACATTCGTGACACACTATTCAGCCTTGATGAGAATTCGACGAAAAAAGATTCGCTAATCATACTTTAATAATAGTAAAAAACTGAACTCATCATCATCGGCAAGGAGTGGCGGCGGCTCTTTTGTCTACATTATCTTTTCAATGGGCAAAGCGACGCCTCGATAACAAATTACTTCTGAAAGGATTCTAAAATCCCAAACGTCACTTTGAAAAATGATGCAAAGCTTCATCTTTTTCTCTCTTCCTTTATTCGTGAATCTTTTCGACGAATTGGTCCCAAAGAAGAAGTGAGAAGAGAAAACGTAGAAATAATACACCTCTCTGTGACTATAAGGTCGTCGTTTGTCGTGTCTCATTTCGCGCTGGAAGGAAAAAGTTTCACAAGAGAAGAGTTTTTAATAATAAGTTTCATGTGTGAACCTCACACACGGTATCTCATGCATAGGCATATTATTCCTCAAAAAAGTTCTTTACTTTCATTACAATATTTAAGCCCATCAGCCATCATTCACCATGATCATCAGCAGTAACAACACGAACTGTGAACACAGATACGATCACGGGATATTCATAATGGCTGTAATGGGAAAAGGTGTGGATTGGAAATGGCTTTGCTTTTTTCTTGTCAGGTTGCTGGAAATATTTCCCTGTGGATAATAATGGTAAATAGGTTTGATGATGTGTATATGCGCAGACATACATATGATGATATAATATCCACAATGAGAGTTATATATTTTTAGTAAAATATTTTTGGTTTTTTTCTGCGTTTCTTCCTTCAAGATAAATGGACGAATTGGATGAGTGGAAATGTGTTTTTATACTGCTGCCGGCGGCGTCACAAGGTTGAAAGTTTACTACTACTTTAGGAATAACATAGCAGAAATAACAGCAATGATGATGGTAGTCGTACAAAAAGTATGGTATGCTGGTGGTTTTTTGGTGTTGTTAGTGGAAGTAAAAAGTAAAAGAAGGAGTGAAGAAAAAGAATGATGATGATAGGTTGTTACCCTACCACTGCCACAGTCACCACATTGAAAGTAGAAATGCTATGTAGTTCCTGTTTTCCCTTTCGATTTTTATAGGGAACTTATGCATGTTATATATACGAAACTAAATGTGTCCTGGAATATAAAAAAATATGTATAACTTATAGATATACTTGACATTGTATTTTCTCTAGTCTGCCGGAAGAAAACTTTAATGAAAAGATGTTGAAAAGCCAAAAAAGAAAACCCGTGGTTTTTATTTGCAACTGCTGTGCTGCTTTTTCAGAATATTATGATTTTATATAAAAAGTAATGAAAAAGGGAAGAAAACACTTTTGTGTGTTTACAGTGGCACCATAAGAACTGTTAGGGTCTTTCGTAGAAATCATATAGATAATGTTTTTTTCTGCTTTTCATGTTTGTGTATGCTTGTAAAGTATGTATGTGTTATTTTTATCAGGGAACCGTACAAACAGACAAGTAAAAAATAAGAGGGTCGTTAGAACAGTCACCGTTATCATATAGTGTGATGTATGTATAATGTGCATCTTATATAAAGATGGATGAGTTAGTTATAGTTTTGGTTGTTGTTGGGAGCAAAACTCAAGGAGATGTGGATGATGTTTGATGACGATGATGATGTGATGAACGACATTGCGTTGCATTTGAAAAAGGGACGTCTTTTTCAACACCATCGTCATTCAACTTCCCCCATCACATCATTGAAAAATCCGTTTCCTCAAAGTGAAACACATCAGAAAAATATGCGTATGTACGGTAAATTTTGAAGGCTAAAGATAATGTAAAAGGCAATCAGTTTTCCCTGTCCCTGTCGCATCATCTACAAGATGAAAGGATGAAGAATAGAATATCATCAAACCCTATCATATATACACCATTTTCCTATTCATTTTCTTTTAGCAGCTAAATTGAGGAATCTTTTGCCTTGTTGAAGAAAAAAAAGAAGTATTCAAGAAAGCTGTATTACAATATTTGGAGTAAAAGGGGAAAATGCTTTCTTCGTAAAAAATAATGCATTATTATAAGCAAATTGCTTATTTAAAAGAACAACCTAGATAAGATAGCAAATGGTAAAAGAAGAAATCAAGTTTATTCACAAATTTTCTACATCTTGTCATCAAGAAAATGCTTTGCAACTGATCGAAACTCGATTGCTTTGAGTTGCGTTATGGTTTTAATTCAATAATTTCCTAGTGAACTTTTCGATGCAACGCTACCTAGAAACAACTCAAGATTTTCTGGAAAACTGCAGTTTAGAGATTTCGAAAAGCATACAACATTTCTTGATTTTTAAAGTCTTCATGCTTCACATATGCTTCACATGAACAGATAAGAGACACACACGCAACAAAACACGGCAATTTATATATTTCTTTGATGTCTTGTAAAATTGTGTCACCCTTTTTCAATCTTTTCTTTTCGATCGATATCTGATTCATGTGATATGCAACGATGTTGTATACTTCTTACATCTTTTTGGCCACGATCAGACTAGAACAGCTAAGTAGGAATATAAAGCGAACTGTATAGCTTTTAAAACATGCAAGTAAATATACATACATAAAAGTATGTACTACTTTCTTTCATAAATTTTTAGTGGCCTGTAATTGGAATGTACTAAGCAGCCGAAGGGGTTGTCTCGCAAATAACTTTATGTAACATTTAACGATATTGAGATCCATACATGACAGCCACCTTTCTTTGAAATTCAAAAATTGAAGTTGAAACTATTAAATTTGATAGTAGTATCAAATATTGAAAGTGAGATTTCAGAGGTATTATCATCAAAACAATTGGCTTTCCCTAGGTTTCTTATGAAATGACATGATATTGATATAATACAATTTCGTCTTGCTCACAATTTCGTCTCTTTTTTACATATGCACGTTGAGTTGGTTGGTTGGTGTTGGTACTTCTCTTTACATTGTATGCATTTCTTTTGAGGGTATAAATGGCATGTCTCTTATGTTGAATACAAAAAAAGAGTTTATTTCTCTCTTCCTTTTTTCATTTTTTGTCGGTCGGAAGAGAGTTTAAACTACTGCGGTGCGGTATGTCCATATAAATAAATGTTCTGTTTAAAAGACAGACCCTGAGAGACCAAAACCAGCAGCAGCCAAGCAAGTAAAAAATAAGTGAAGTCTCTTTTTGAAAGAAAAGTGTCACCGACAGGTCACATTTCCATCTCACTTTATCGCATAGCCAATGAACAGTGAAATGAGCTTTCAGCACGTATTATTTAAGCCTTTCGTTTTCTTTTACCACTACACTGCTCTACTATTACCTAACCAATTCTACTGGAGAGAGCTATATTCTTTTACTCTGGTCTTTTTCTACTTGCTTAGCTTTACTCACTCCACTTCTGCTCAAAAAGGAATGAAACACAACAAAGGGCATAAGAGAAATGTAGAGAGAGAATGTGTGTAGACAAGGCCTGGTGTGCACATAAAAGTGAATATATAGTTCTGCAGCAGCGGTATTCTCAATGTATATTTTTATACGTTTTTGCATTTGGATACATGCTTCAAAACTAAGGCATACTTAAGGTAACTCACACACATACAAAAGCAGAAAATAACCGTTTGCTAAAAAAAATCATCTCGTATGAATACTACTCGTATAAAAAATTCTCTTTTCCTTTCTCATGTAAAAAGCGGAAGACGAATGGAAATAGAAGAGGAGAAACCGGCCGTATTGTTATGACATTACTAAAAAAGATCATGATCATTCCTACTTCTATGATGATATGATTTTTTCAGAAGTATTCACTCAGGAAAAACGAATAGGACAGGCTGCTGAGGAGAAATATAAACACTTATTCAAGCGTCCTTCCTCCATCAATCCAGCTTAACGCTCGCATAGAAAATATACCTTCATGTTTATTGTAGCTTCACGTCACAACTGCGTAATATTCTATTTTCACAAAGAGAAAAAGAAAGGAAGTTGTTTTCAGAACTCCTTTTTGCTAAAAGAGAATATTTTTCTGCAATCATTTTGACAAGCACACAATTTATTCTAAATGGAATATTAGCAAAAACCCAGAAACGCGTTAGTTCTCTCTTTTGGAATGAATGGTGAAAGGAGTTGCGTTTCGCGGTATCATTGTGAATTTATTTATGGGCATTTGAAAAACACAAAATATCACCGTATAGTTATATTTTGTACTCAGCACTTTACGCATGAACAACACAAGTAAAATCATGCCCTATCTTCATCGTTTATTGCTTGTTGCTGCTGCTAATGCTTTACTGTCTACTTTACATACATTTTCATCTTTTCGATATTACGTGCAAAATAATTTCCAGGTAAAAAATTCTATTACATTCATAGTCCCTGTTTTCTTTAATTTTGTGTCTTCCAAGGCAGTAGTTGATGTAGGTATATCACATATATGTTTTTATCGGTCTTATCGATCTACTTTTTCATCTCTCAAAGATCACCAATCTTTCTTGGTGCTGTTGTTGTGATTCTTAAGGTTGTATCTAGGATGCAAACAGAAGAGTAAAATCTCCCCTTCCTCTCTCTCGTAGCACAAATCAATTCTATTGCTATTTGCTATAAGCACGCCAAAGTAAGTTATACTGGTGCTGAGGCTGCCAATATGTACTAATGACGTAACAACCTGCTTAGTTCTTTTCAGTGGCACTCGAACGAAAAGATGGGATTCAATTTCCTCTTCTTCTCTTCAACGGATAGCAACAGCCAACAACCTAAGTATTCCTTCCAAGAAAAATCCTATTTCTGGTTTCATATGTTATGCTAGATATTTTATGATAAACAAGCATAAAATTCAAGCTATACAATGATGTTGTCAATTAAATAGAAGCTATTATTTTCCTCGAGTAAATAAAATATAAATAAATGTTATTTATATTACTGGTAAACTTTATTGCATTTCAACTTCATTTTAAACATACAGTTTCAATGTACGTTTCCATAAATAGTTTTGAAATTAACAAACATACATATATACGCCTTGATCCTTTTCAAAGGAAATGTTTTCAACTTGCTTCATTCATATGCATACCTACTTTGTTCTCATTTTCAAAAAATAAATCACTTTCAAACAAGCAACATAACATGCCTAGATTCTAACACATGAACGATTCTATTTCATGTTTGTTGACGAAAACAGTATAATAGACAACATAGCATGGCTTGATGTTTCCTCATGCCTTTTGTCCATTACTTTTGCTTTAATCAAAGATATTCGTGTGTGTTTGTGTGGCATGACTCATGACACATTGGTATATACACATACATTGAATTTTATTTAATACCCATTCATTTCATGCAACTTTTCTCCGAAAAAAATCCTTTTGAAAATTTCTTTCCCTCACTTTTATGTATCGCCTCTACTTTTTTGTTCCCTTTGTTAATAATGCAGCTTTTGAAAAGTAAAAGGCAATAAGGTATCTACGATATGGTACAGAGGGAGAAATAATGACTTCTACGTTCTACACAATGTGTAATGTACAATGTTCTTTACTTACCTGGGACAGGTATGACAACTGGATTGACGTTTTGCTTCCTTTTCTATCGTCGTAACATTACTTGAATGAAAGGAAACAAAAATTGTATGAATGTAATGCTAGATTTTTAGTTACTTTGCTTTACAACAGGTAAAATACAAGGCCATCTAATATTGTTGTACACAATTTTTTTATGAAACAGTTTGTCAATTAAATGAAACGCATTAATATTTTGCTATGCCTATATATTGCCACATAAGTCTATTAAAAGTGAAAACAAGTTGAGTAATTGTTGGTTGGATTTTACGAGAACTTTTTTCTTCTTCTTGTCGCGTTTTTTCTTCATTTCATAATTCACATATGAAGAGAACCTGATGTGGTAAACCATAACCAACAATGGCCAGTTATAATAAATATAAAATGAAATTTCTACTCAACAAAACTACAGCAGCTCAATAGTAACTTTTCACAAACCCAACTTTAAAAAGATGTTTACATTGTTCTCTTGAGTTACGTTTATTATTGCTACTCTGAGCTTGTAAGTACAGCGATTGGAATCCCTTACTTACTGAAATAAAAAGTCAGTGACCAGGCCGAAGTCCACTTTGGCTTGTGCATTTTTCGATACTTTTACTAGGGAGCAACCATGCATACAATCCCAAATTGTTGGAAACTTTTCAGAACAGTGATGACCATAGTGTATACAGGTGAAAAGCATGTGAAGAAAAGTAAAAAAGGAAATGAATCCAGCTGAACAGCCATAATAATGAAAGAAAGGAAGCAGAGTGAACAGTGACAAATGTTCCAAGTGAACAGAGCCAAGATTGGTTTTTTTGTCCACATTTTTTTCACAGTTCCGTTGTTGTTATGTCCATCTTTTCTGAGAATGCGACATAAGGTACAAAACATGCATTAAATATGTGCTGTGTATTTGTAATTCTATTCAAATACTATTTTGCACGGGCTACTTGCTCAGTGCAGACTAAAAAGAAATTTATAGTACAGTAAAAACACATGACTGCATACATATACTATATGCCTACATATATATTAATATAATGTCGTCACACATAAATCGAAGACATTGGTATTATGCATGAACTCGCATTTTTCTTTGTATGTTATTCGTTGGATCAAAGGCACAAAGGAAGTAGTAATAGAAAGGACAAAAAAGTTGAAAAGAACCTATTTTACTTTTTTTGAAAAAAAAGAAGAGGAAGAAAAAGTTGTCTGGATGTGGTGGCCTTTAACACAGTCTAGCATCATTGTAGTAAATGTAATGCATGCATTTTCCTCCTTCTAATATGCATAGAAATAGCTAGCAGTCATGAATACGAAAAACAGGTACCTTATTTTATTTTCCCTGTTTTCATCCCATTTCGATGACTGAAATAGAAAAAAAAGAAAGCAGAAAATAAAGTGTAGTACCATGATGCAAGTTTTTCTTTTCATATTTTTGATCGTATTCTTGACATAATCAAATGATCACATTTCCTACTTTAGCCTTGCCACCACCGTCTTTTCGTTTGATATTTGATATCAGCATGCAACTCGTATTAGCCATGAATGAAGACGTGCGTTGAACGTTACAAAACCAAGGATAAAAACGAGAACAAGGCTGAAAGGGAAAACTGTTTTGTGCATGTATTTTTTTCTTTTCGTTCGAAATGTGTGTAGGTATATCATGTAATTTGAGAATTTATATTTATAAATATGTATAAGGCAAAGACAGAAAAACCCACACAATTCCTAGAAACCAAGAAAGATACAAAAACGAAAAAGCAAGCGAGAAATGTTTAGGTTTTCTTCAAACATAAAAATTTTTTTTGAACATGAACAAGTGAAAGCTGTAGAATAAAACGAAAAGTAGCAAAAATGTACGAGTATCCGGTGGGCCACTGAAGGCGTATTCATGTACATTTCTTATTCAATGTGCCATTTCGACGGAGACTCAAGACGAAGCATTATGTAAAATTTGGTCGACAAGATTTGGCATTATCACAAAAAGTGTCAGGC
>JAQFXM010002835.1:0-22831 GCA_034693345.1 Entomobrya multifasciata
ATCACTAAAATTCATGACACACAAGCCTGCGTTCTTGTCACTTGGTTTGATGATAATGTCATGGTTGGACATGAAGTCTTCAAGTTCACTTTTTAAATATGAATGTAAAACACTTTCTTTCCCACATTTTGATTTTATGAAATTTGTGCATTTTTTTTGTAAACTGATTCCCAAATAAAACATTTTCAAGAGGACAACGAAGGACAGACGGTTTTTTTTTATTTTATGAATAATTAAATAACTTTCACTCATATAGTTGTCATTATCATGAATTTTAAATTTGAATCATGCATTTTTTATATTTTCTGTCTATGCCTATGTCCATTTTCTTTCTGTGAGTGGAAATTAGATATAAAAATGGGTAGAGTGCAATCTAAAAATAGGTTGGCTACAGGTTCAAAATAGGTTGGTTAATCTTAAAATAGGTTGACTATTCTTAAGATTTGTAGGTTACAAGTTCAAAAGAAGTCGATAACAAGCTTCAAATAGTTTATTAAACCGTTCTGAATAGGCCGGTAACGCGTTCCAAAAACATCCGTAACACGTTCCAAAAAGTTCGGTAAAACTTTCTAAAAAATAGATCGGTTAAATGTTACAATAGATCGGCAGCAAATTTTAAATAGACTTAGATTAAATAGATTTTTAATTCCTCATTGCCTTGTCATCTCCACACTAATTCCTGTTTTTTAAATACACTTCACGAATTGAACCTGTTACACCTGCCAAAGAACAGGAAGCTTTCGAAACAGCTAACCTTTTATCCCAATGGCTGCTCCGATTTGCCTAGATTAAAAAAGTCGGAAAACTTAGTTTATATGGCGTTGACAATCGCAAAAAATGTTAGCAACTCGTTCCGTATAGGAGCACATCACGTTCCTAACGGTTAGCTTACATGTTTAAATGGGTCATTAAACAGGTCTGCAAAACGTTGTTAACAGGTCACTTACACGTTCCAAATAGTTCGGTAGTGAGACAATATCATAAAGAAAATGCACTTGGTCGATAATATATACCGTAAATATTTTGTAGAATTTTGGCAGTCAAATGATTAACATAATTCGAATCATTTAAATTTATGGATTTTTTTATTCGAATCATTTATATCAAAGTTTTGTAATTGATTCATTTATAATAGCCAAATTTATGTATTCGTTTAAGACTCGTTTTATGTATTCGAACGTGTATTTGGTCGACCTTGTGGAGTTAGTCAAATTTTGTCGAACGTATTTAGTTGACCTTGTGGAGTCCATGATTGCTAACTAGATAATTTTCTGCAAGGTGCACAAAGGTGGGTTGATTATTTTTAAGTTTTAGAAATTATATCTGCTGGTGTAGTTGAGACAATCCATGTTGATTCGATAAAAAAGTTCTACTAAAGCTTCGTTGACGAACAAAATTTTGTTTAAAAATTTGGTGGACTATTTAAACATTTCGACAAAAAAATACGAGTGTTGAAACGATCTATTAGAAGCATTTCCACACAATGATATTGACTCGGTTCATTAACACGTTCCAAATAACTCGGTACTATCTTACAAATGGATCGTTTACGCGTTCCAAATATATCAGTAACACCTTCCAAATAGTTCGGTTAGAAGTTCTAAAAAGTTTCGCAATACGTTTAAAATAACTCGGTAACATGTCAGACATTGGTAGGTTACACGTTCCAATTAGGTCGGCAACAGATTTCAAATAAGTCGGCAATAAGCTTCTTCTTGGCCTTTAATAACGCGGTCTAAAAGATCGGTAAAACGTTCCAGTTAGTTCGGTTTACCTTTCTAAATGGATGGGTTAAACGTTCCAGAAAATGGGCAGCAAATTTAAAATAGGCTCATTGTTCGTTTACGTCTCATATTAACACCAATTTCTCTGTTATGGATCAAACTAAACTCGAAACCACTCGAACTAAACTTGTTACACCTGGCATAGAAAAAGGAACCATTGGAGCAGATAACCGTATGTCCAACTTGGCTGCTCCAATAGCTTAGACGTTCCAAATTATAGTGGCACGTTGTTCGGGAGTGTAGGTCGTTTTGTGTGTGAGTTTACTGGAGAGGATTTGGTTGTGAGTGGCTACAGTAGGTTCCAATTATACGAAGTCAGAATTTTTTGAACAATCATTTTTTCAACGAATAAATGTAACTCAAAGGTCAAACACAGAAAAATGACAAGAACAAAATTAATGTAGCTATGTATTTGATGGAATCGTTTTTGGACTGAAATGTTCCAAAAATTTGCTACCAGAAAATGTGAATTCATTTCGCTCTGAAAAAGTATTTGCGTTAAATTGTGTGAAAACTTGATCAACATATAAAAAACTTGGTTGAGTTTTGTGCGTGCAAACATGTTGCTTTTGCGTTCCCAAATTATTAGAGCGAAAGTTGGTTCAAATTCGTTGTGAAGGCGTTGAAAAGGAAACTGATATGTTAGTATTTGGCATCAAAATATTATGCAAACGAAAAAAAGCTTTCAAGACATGGCAAACTTACAAGTTATAAATTATAAAATGCAAGAAATTCCTGGTGTACATCATCGTTCCCTAGCAATGTCATATGCAACCTAATATTCCAGCCCGTGACAAACGACGATACTACTGGCACATGAGTGTTAGTAGGCCTGTCTACTTATTAAAATATTAGTCAAAGGTTTATTTAAATATCGAGTGACATACAAGTGGCCGTAGTAAATATGTTATCACTATATTGTGTACCACATATATCTGTATTTTGCTTAAGAAAAAGGCCAGAAACAACGGAAACACTTGAAATAAGGTGTGTTATCAGAATAGTTTTTATTGAATCCAGAGAAGTTTTCACATTGCTGATGGAGCTTGTAATTATTTTTAAGTGATATTTAAAATTGAAAATGATCCTAGTGGAGTGTTTACAATTGTCTCTAGAGATTAAACTGCTGTTTTATTGTTTTTTGATTTTGAAGTGTACCTTTACAGTTTTCCATGATATTACGATGTATTTATATATTTAAAAGATGATATTTCGGTAACATAAAGGATAATTATGCTATTTTTGGCAAAAAAATACATAACAAAACGATACGCTATGGAAACCATGAACATGTTGTTGTCAGTAAAACAGAAGTATAAATATTTATATATTCACTTGTCTTCATACAGATACATATTAATCTTTCGCTCTTTACTTAAGATAACTGTGCAAATGGGCACATAATGAGAATTTAGAAAAACATTTATACGATGTACATACATACTGTTCGGTAATTGTAAACTAAAGCGAGGCTTTTGAAACAAAGTAAATTATTTCGCATATAGTCGGCTGACATAATTATAAAGGAGTGTGCATATAACAACCGTCTTATGAGGAGCATAGTTCACCAATATATCCCCTAGAAATGGGACGCCAATTTTAAACCTATGCCGAAAACCCTTTGTTTGGAAATTATAAACTCAACAATCGCTTGATCAACTAATTCTCAATTTAAATGAACAAGAAATTGACTTTTTTGCAAAACGTATGCTTAGTACGTTGATTACTTGTCTACAAAAGGCAACCAAAACCTCATTAGGAAACGTACAATACACGAAAGTCTTGAAGAAAACGTTACATGTTGCCGTTAATACGGATTTAAGCAGTAAAACAGGGGTTTCAGATCTAAATATTTACCCAACAACCATGTTCTGGAGTGCCACAGCCTGATGTTTACTATAACATTACTCCACGCTTCTGCTCACATTGTTTGGTGGTTTTCATGGATTTATGATGATTTTTTGAAACCTGTCGGACTTTTTGGAAATCTGAAAAATTATGCTTGAAAACCATGCTTAGATTAAAGTTGAAAGTGTCTTTATGAGATCAATCATGAATGAGAAACATAAACTTCAGATGTTTCCATATAAAGAAAAATGTCTCATTTATTTGGATCTGTATTTTTTGTTTTTCAAGCTACGTTTTTAATTTTAATAAATAAATAAATATCAAGCTATTATGCTCAACAATTTAAATTTTTATGTTTGAAAAGCTAACAAAAAAGACATAAATACCGAATAAAGCATGTAAGCATGAGGTAAAAAGTTCCCAAATTGAATTTAATGGAGGTATGAAATGGTGCTGAGCTGTTGCTGCAAATGATCTAAAGTGATTGATAACAAATGATAACTAAGTTTAGTTAATTGACCAACTGTAGTTATGATTTGAAAACACTAACAGTTGTTATTGTCAATTTATATTTAAAATGAAGTTTATTTTTTAAAAACATTTCGCGCCATTTTATGCTGACAAAATTTGATTCCAACTTTGTAGTCTGTGCAATAATATTATAATGAAATCACCTATTTAACATACACGTAGGCTTTAATAAGGTGTTCCTAAAAAAAACCTTAAACCGATTCTGCCCAAAATCTAAGAGCTTTACCCAATGGACGATACAAAACATATGCCAATTATTATGTAAATAAGGTTTATTTTTATACAATATAGTGGGCACTGGTAAACAGGTATTAATTTTTATTCCAAATACGTTATTCTTATTAGGTACACACATTGAATATAAAAAGGGAAGAAATAGTAAGTAGTGTTAAAAATATGGTGAAGGTACAACCCGAACAGCCAATCGAAACATAAGTTACCATTTTGCAGCCAATGAAAACATATTTTGCACATTTCTTACGACCAATTACAACGAGCAGACAATGCAAATGGCATGAAATTTGAATTTTCCTTTGTTAATTGTGCCCCTCATATGTGTTTGTTTACATATTACTATAACCCTATTGGCTGGAGCTTGCTTATCCATAAACGTTTCCTATATTCCCATTTCTTGTACCTTTATATTCAATGAGGTACACATTGCGCTATTGCTGCACTACAACTTCTATTGCGCTATTTAAAGATTTCTTGGATTTAAACGATGTCAGACGACATAGTTTAATATAAGTGGTATCGTTATTATGTCTATTTAAAGATTTTTCTGGGTGCACAGGAAGTGCGTCAATAGACGAGCAAAGTAAAACCGTCTTCCCGGAACCATTTTATCTAATACCATAAAGCCATCATGAATCCACAAATGAATGCTTTCGCTTCGCGGTGAACAACAATAAAATTTCAGAAATAAAGTATTGGTTATGTTTGGGATAGAAAGAGAAACCTTTGTTTTACTTTAATTTAATTGACCCAATGCTTAAAGTTTATGGGTTAAGTAAACAAGTAAAATTTATTTCACTGCTGGCGCTGATAACGGATTCTAACTATTGCACATTTTTAGCTTATGAAATTAATACATTAAACAAATTCTCATAGAGGTCATATTTGTTCACATATTAAATATTGTAATCGATTGCTTCTAAAACATCGCCTCCCAAAGTGAGCTTGATTTTAATCTTATGTCAGAATATAAGCAAATTATTGACTTCCAACAACCTTTTTTGTTTTCTCTTCACTTCAATCTAAGCGCAAGCCTTTTAAAAGTACTGATGATGTGATAAATATTATCATTCCGCCATTGGAGAGGGATTTATAACCTATTCACTGCAATTATTTCCCTTATTTTCCTGCGGTTGTAATATATTAAAATACATAGTACATGGGTAGTCATGGACTGGCAATTGAGATTTTGTTTATGAAAGATTTATTTTAGCTATCATAGTAGTCATCAAATGAAAATAATGAATATTTCAGTTTAAACACTTTTCTAAATTAAACAGTTGACCAGTTTGCATACTCTGTTTACTATGTAATCATAATCTACATATATTGCAACAACTATGAAGCTCTTTTGAATTGAATTGTGTATTATAATATATAGTATAGGCAAACGTCAACTATATTTAGGTTGATGATTGTGCATTATATTAGTTAAGTAAATAATATGCTGATACTGTTAAGTTGCAATATTGTTAGAGCAAGGAGCTACGCTCCACTAAATCTTAACTTGTATGTAAGCGTAAGCACTTTAGTATTGTACTGAAGGTAATATACGTTATTATATTGTAATAAAACTAGTTCATTCTAGTTTTATCATTACCTAAATTTTAATATGGTAATATCAAGGTATGATAACTATGTAGGGCTCCGTCCCTTATAACTAATTAGGTTACATTATTTAAGGGCGTAATCATTATTGTATTTAAGAACATGCATTGAAAATTGTATAAATAGCAAAGTTAAATGAATAATAAAATCAGTCAAAGATTAACTGTTGAACAGAGAATAATACAATATAAGAAAACGATTGAGGTGAATAAAGTATCATTGATCAATTTAGCATAACATTGTGACGCACACGTGAAATAAGTATAACTGAATGAGTTATCGTGACTGACTTGAATTCATCAGATAAACAAATATGGTTTGAATAAGGTTTCTTAGAATCATTTTAGCTACATTTTATGCACACAAAATGTGTCAAACTATAACTGATTATATGAATTTAGTTTGAACATTGCTCACTTTTAATTTCCGTAGTAGAATACTTGTTAGTAAAGTATTACATCAGTCATACATACATAACTGAAAACATCATTGAAATAATTCAATGATTCAATTACCACATCAACACTAGTTTTATAAGTCATGTATGATAAATATTTCGTTGAATTATTTTATCTTTCTGTTCACACAAGCTTGTAAAGTAACTAAATCATTGAATACAAATGAAAAACTTTGTGATGAGAAATTTTGCATACATTTTTTCAACAATATTAGGCTGTTGACACTTTCACGGGTGCAAAATATCCCTTGTAGATTTATAATAATTTCAAGTAAAACAAACAATATTCCCACAAGCAACTATCGTCTATTTTTGCGATAAATGTCATTTACTCAAATAAATCACAAGTATTTTTTTCGAATTCATGTTTAGAAATGTTGTTTGAATTTACAAAAGCAATGAATAGATTCACAATTATTGAAGGAATTCACTCATTGTCAGTGGATGATCAAAGCATGCCTTCAACATCCTAGATGAAATTCACGTTTCATCCTTCCTTCTTTTTTGGAAGCCATATTAAGCCTTCATGAAGTCGAATTAAACATACGAAATGAAAAGGACACCGAATCAGGCTTTCTGAAAGCAGGGTCAACCAACTTCAATTTCTCATTTTGATGATTTTCCATGCAAAAGCCATTTATTTTAAGAACGATGGAAATTGGTGAACAAAAGAATCAGTTAGAATTCTTTCATCGTGTTTAATTTCATTTTTAGTGGAATTGGTAATTACATTACGTTTTTTGTTTAAACTAAGATGATAAGTAGCTCAATAGATCCGAATATCGCTGTCGTCGTCATGTTATTACTTTTAATAGGAAAATCTTGATATTAAGGAGACTTGTCATGAGTTCTTATGCTACATTAAGCTTTTATTATTAAACATGTTAAAGATCCTGGAAAATTTCTATGATATAATTTGTTTTTGCAGTTCTTAATAATATTTCAACATTAACAAATGGTACACTAGAAATCTAAAGTGGGCTTCTTGCAAGTGCTGAAAATATTGTCATGTTGAAGAAAGTCAAATCTATCTTTATGATAACGATGTGTCTTTAAATTGCAGGCGAAATTTTCCATAAGCAAAATATGAATACTCATGTTCAGCATAAAGTGCACTAGCTGAGTTTACACAGGGATATAGTGAAAAATATAATTTTTCCATTCTCATTTTTCAAAATTTCACAGTTATTGAAATTTCCGAGGTTGTAGATTTTGTTCTAGAATTCATGGGCTTCAATAAGGCACCACAAACTAAAATATCTATTAAAATACCAGGACTAGATATGCTTGAAATTTTGAACTATTGATCTCCCGTGAATGAATTTATCCAGCGTAAAATAGTCAAGGTGTCATTCCGTAAAAAAGCATCTAAAGCATTTTCAAGAATTTCTTCTTTTTACATATGTTGTATGTAAGCATGTTTTTGCAATACTGACTTTTTGGTTCACCCTGAGCACGTCAGCCGCCATCACCCTCTGATTTCCTAGCTATGTACATTACATGCAATGAAAGACCCATTATTTGAAATGGTCGAGGGCTGTCATGTCTGTGATCTTCTCTATTTGGTTTTTAAAACTGAGCGGTATGCATATATTTCAAAAGCAAATTTTCGTGTTTTTCTAATAGGAAAAAAGCGCCCCCATCTTAAGGTCTAAATCAAACATATGTAATATTTACGCAATATTTTTTTTTCATCTGTTCGAATCATAAATGAAACTCTTTACTCGTGAGGTGTAATAGGTGTCTTGTCGAAAGTTCTAACTTTGTTTCAATGCGATGTCCTAGTCTACTGGTGTTTGAAATGAGAAGACATACTGCATAATCTTTATGATTTTATTTGCTGATGCTTTGTCGTGTTGCATAGAAATCAACATAGATTCATTTATTGATCTGGGAACTTATATTGTTAACGTAATATGTTGATTGTTTGATTAACTGATTACGTTACTAGATGAGGAATGTTTTATATTGAATTTCCTATATTTCTTAAATGTAATTTTCTACCTGAAAGGGACCGAAGTGATACACACAGTTTAAATAACCACCGCAGAATAACCATGCATCGTGACTGAAACCTGACAAATTAGATTATTTTTTTAGGTAAACACTCTATTATTTCAAAGCTGTCCGATCTATAACGGCTATTGCATATTTTATCCGTTAAGCCTAAACTTTCTCCTGACTCGTTAGTGTCATGTTGATTCAAAAAAACCTCGTTTAATTTTACTAAACAATGTGGTGTTAAAAAAGTTAAATGCTAAAGTGCGTTCTGAAGTCACCTTGATTAGACAAATACACTGTGTTATATGTTCTGTGTTTATGACACTCCTCGTTAGTTTTGGAACATAATTGATACACTAAATGCGTACAAGATATTTCCAAAACTTTGATGAAGCAAGTTAATTGTGCATTTTAATTCCTTAAGAAAGTTGGCAGTACTATTTTAGCAAAAATATTCGAGCATAAGATTAATGTTTGATTTTTAGTTGTCGTTTATATAGCATAGCATTTACATTCCGAAAAAATTGTGACTAGGTACAACTGTTGACATAATAAATGAATTATGAATCCTTAATTCTTAAAACGTTTTAAGAATCATATTCGGACTAGTCGCATAACATAAACGAATGATAGGATGATTGTACTGTTGACTTTTGTTGTCTACATATTTGTTAAGATCTTGATTTGAGAAAATTTTAAAGACATCTTGACTCCTATTTAACATTTTCTAAAAGAAATATTTTTATTTTTAGGCAAACCATTGGAGAAAAATACACAATATACGCAAATACATACTTGTTATTTTTTTACATATATATTATTTGTATTAATGATATATACATAAATAATATAAGTATGCTAGAATTACATACATGTGTACATGTGCATACATGTAGTAACATTTATTTCGGACAAAACTTTACACATGCCTAAATATTAAACTTGGTATTTGAAAACTCATACATATTTTTCCTTACTTACAAGACTACATACAGTAACGGCGAAAAAATCTGTGGTCAAAAATATTTACATGTGAATAGTGCAAGTAAATTAAGACTATATCTAAACTGGTTCAAATGCTACTTTGTAAAACCTTGTAGTTTTAAACACTTAAATACACATATTTCAAAATACAACGTTTAAAATGTAGACTTCAGTACCG
Organism: Entomobrya multifasciata; assembly: GCA_034693345.1. Lineage (NCBI taxonomy): Eukaryota > Metazoa > Arthropoda > Collembola > Entomobryomorpha > Entomobryidae > Entomobrya > Entomobrya multifasciata. Next base: position 9,626 of record JAQFXM010002835.1, read on the forward strand.
AATTTATTTCGATGATTGTTTTATATTTCAAGACCGTAAATCAATATAATCAATTAGGTATCAGGTATCAGTAATTAATTAGGTATAATCAATCCTTTTTAAGTATTTAAAGTAATGTTTCATTGTTGCTTTTAGCAAACCCTGATTTATCTTCATGAATTGTGAAATTTGTAGTGGCAAGCATGTCAACAACAACGTGCTGATGACGTTGAGCATGTACTGGTGGCAGCGCAGCTAGTGGTGGACGACCTTGAATAGGAAGTCGTAAAGGAGTCATAAGAGCCATCGAATTATAAAAACTTGAATTGAATGTTCCCGTGAGTCCAACAGTGGTTAACATGCTCATCTCCTTAAGTCTTGTGTGGTATCTTCCTCCAGTGTGAATTCCTTTTTTCTTCGACCAAACTACCGGTTTTTTTCTCACTGCCTGGGTTGATATCGGTCTCAATGGCGGGTTAACTCTCCAGCCAAATATTTCATTTTGGGGAGGACTTTCGAGAATGAGTTCTGAATAGGTCGTATCATTTTGCCAGCCACATAGTACAAATAGTTTTGCCATGGATATATTCTCGATCAAAAAAACGTAACTCAATGGGCTTAAAGTGAATAGGGTAAAAAAGAAGAAGGATATTGGAACACCATATTTTAGACCCTCTCTGTTCCAGTCAAGTTGACCAGCCATTCTGTAAAGGAATGAGCATATTCCGTGGGGAAACCAGAAGATCATCAAAAGTACAGAATGGCGCTGAACGAACTTAACTTGTTTGATATGCTGCAACGTCCTCTCAGTCTGAACAAGCTTTTAAAATAACTTTGTTTTATTTTTCGGAATTAATGGCAATTTCTTAGCACATAATAATACTTATTGTACATTACCTGCATTCGAAGGTATTTCAAAGTGTTCCTCAGTCTATACGTGGCTATTATAATTTAACAATATATAGTTGTAACACCAGATCAAAAGTTGTACACATCTCAAAATGTCCCAGTTCTTACCTCGAAGGAAGTAGAGACATACCATAGTATTCACGAAAATTATTCGAATGCCGTCGTATGCTATCATAACTGCAACAGAACCAAATGTTTGTCTACAAAAAAGAAACAAGAAATAAAAATAACATTGAGCATAAATGTTATCAGTTGGAAAAAAACTTTTTCCATGTAAATAACGAGAGCGTAATTCAAATGTTAGTCAATTATAAGAATAAATTTTTAAATTATAAAAATTATTCTTTTATCGTTTTTCAGTTCCCCAATAAAACTGACAATAGTGAAATTTTGAAGCTGACATTAAAACTTGCTTTGAACGAAGTCAATATGCTTCAACTAATATGGTTGTGTGTACTATTTTGGTTTTATATTGGGAAAGATTATGCTTTGTTTTTTATTTAAGCGTGGCCAAACTATTTCTGGTATATCGCTTATGCAAAAAGCTCAGTGTATTATGCAGGTATCGAAGCCACAACGAAAAAAAAACATCTGACACTTTCAGCACACCAACAAAACATTTTGGTGATTTGTGCTGAGTTAAGACTTTCGACGTCTAAACGACACAAAAATTAAGGCTAAAATCAAACTATTGAATTTTTTGTGTCATTCAAACGCCGAAATTGTTAAATCAGCACAAACAACCAAAATATTTCTTTGGTGTGCTGAAGATGTTAGATGGTATTTTCGTTGTGGCTTCGATACCTGCATAATACACCGAGCTTTTTGCATAAGCGATATACCAGAAATAGTTTGAGCTTGGCTCGAATTTTTACCAAAGCTACATTTAACTAAAAATACTTGCGAAAATATTTTTCCGAAATAAAAATTAAGACAAAAGTTTAAATCTAGTTGTGTACAAGCGAGTGGGATACTTTGCAAAAATGCTTTAACGCTTTAATGTCAAAATGGGAAAATAAAAAATGATCTTGTGTAAACTGATAAAATCATTTTCTATTTTTTTCGAAACTCTACTCATCAGCATATAAAGTATACGTCGACTGCGTCTTTGGTGGCGAGCATCTATTCTGGCAGTGGTCAAGTTTTTCGTGTACCAAGTAGGTTGCGTGCCTGAACATAATTGTACACAGAGGAATTTTATTTTTGTGTAGGTATTGTTTTTTCGCACTTTTTTCCAAATTGTTTCGCAGCAGCTTTTTTCGTCCACTTTACCAACCTATTTTTTCAGTTTTTTAATATTGCAATACTATTACCATTCACTGATTCATCACCACCGACCACCGTCATCAGAAAAAAATTATTCAATGGATTTTAGAGACTATGATTCCGAATTTGAAGTCGGATAAAAAATTTGATATACTTTGTTACTGGAAATAAGGGTAAAATTTAAAATTTGCAATTTTGAGATAAATGTCATATCCAAATCAACTCTTTCTTGGATTATGTTATGGGATCGGGTAAACATCGAATTTAAAAAAAAACTTATGCATGTCGTCTTTATTTAACAATCTTAGAAATAAATTTAATTTCATATTTCAAGGCCCTAAATCATTGTGTAAATAAGTACGTTAAATTTTATTCTGACGCCAGATTTGACTTGTAAACTTTTTCTAGCTCACAATGTGCTTAATGTAAACAAATCAATTATCGGTCGTATTGGAGTCAGGCTTCGATTAGAGAAGAGATTGGTTTTGTGAATCTTTGCTCCTTTCTAACAGCCTCTAATCCTGTAAATATCGGGCACACTTTTAAAGATACTTAACTATATGCGCCAAAATTGGATTCTTAACTTTGGGTCAAGATTTGGCCCACCAACAACTATAGCTGCATCAAACTTCCTGGGCTTACTCAAAGATGGCCTCTTTCTAGTATAAGAATTAAACCAATAAAGCATTAAAAATTAACGTCGCCCAATTGCAGGAATTACTATTGCTTGGATCCTCAACAGCATAAGATGTCTTTAGGCAGCTTCTAGCTTCTTTATAACTGTATTATGCATCTGTCGAAATTTAATTTCAAATATATAATCAGTAAAGTACTTTTAACTAGCATAGAAATAATCTACGAATAGGAAAACATTTTTGCCATTTGCATCAAACGAAACAGATTTTCCTTTAACATGAAAGAAAGGTTTCCTTTAACAGTAACAAGCGAATCCAGTTGCTCAACAATATTCGTAACTTCCTGGTTTATGTGATAGAATGCTCAAAACTCTGTTTCTAGCCAGATCGTATTTAGAACAAAAGCATCCCTGAAGTCCACTTTGCAGCAAAAGAGAAAGTGACTTTGAAGAATCATTTCCCGTATTTACCTACTCAAAAATTATCAAACATTTGGTACCTATTGTAAGCAACAATTCGAATTGGCATACAATTTGTTTGTCCCCTTTTATGGTGTGGTTACTCACTAATTATCATTCATAAATCCCCAACCAAATAAATTCCTCACACGTGTTTGTCCCCTAAAATATTTCTTAAAATGCAAGAGACTTTATAATTTTTCAATGTAGAAATACACTGTAAGCCAATGATATGTGTACACACCTTCATGTATTAGGAAAATGTTGCTATTTTATATTACAAACTTTAAGTTTCACGTTAGTCCTGCCAGTTGTGATCCAGCAAAGATACTGTGAAGACATTTAGACAGCATTATCTTGAAAAAATGACAGATAGTGATACAAAATCTAATTGTGAGCGTGTGATTTAAAGCAGAAGAAGGCGTTTGAAATGGAAAGATATTGCCATATCAGATGATTTCTTAGAAAGTTAATGGAAGCGTAAGGAAACGCGTTTGCTAAAACATAGTTAACGGATTGACTATTACTGTGCTCACGGAAGAAATTGTCCAGCAAAGTTGAGAAAAAAGGTTCGTGGAAAGCGAAATCGAAACACATAAAATATTTAATCATGAATCTGACTATGCTCCCGATTTTTTATGCACTTGTTCTAACTTTTAAAAAATTTATGTTTTCACACAATCGGCCTGGCTGCTTTGTTGGACAAGCTTGTCTTGCCCCCCGAGGCTACAACGGGAGGATTGGGATTGAAACGTGGACCTGGTTGTCCAAAAAACTCACAAAAGCGTTGAATTATTAGGCTACTTTTTGTTAAATATTGTAAATTTGGATGAGGAGGTAATTTAATTCTAATAAATAATTAGGGGACAAACCAATATGCGTAATATATTTGTTGGGGATTTCTTTTTCTGAAAAAGGGGACAAACCCGACAATTTTAGACGGATGACAATTGTATTCCCATTCGAATTTAGCATGCAAATCGTACACATTTTGGCAACTCTAAAAATTTAAAGAAAAATTATCAATTTTCTATTATCTTTAGAACTACCTGTTTGCACTCGTCCAAATTTGTAATGGGATGTTTTACAACTTTTATCATAAAAAATGATGGTAGGTTGATCAGCAATGTGATGACCCACATCAGTCCTATTGTGCGGTAAGCTGATCGTTTCCCGAGATTTATTGCATTATTTCTTGTGCGAACCCATACAATAGCCGCAATGTTTAGCGAGAAGATGTTGTAAATGACATCTTGATAAAAAACATCTAGCTTTAATATCATCTGTTATTACTGCTACTTGTAGCTATATAAGGTTAAACTATAAGTAAACTTACGACGAAGTAGTAAATTTATTTTGCAAATAAGGGGCGAATTTAAGCTTATTAGATTCAACTTTTCCAAGTAATAAGCAAAGAAAACAATTGTAAATCCAATGACGGTAGCAGACAAGTGTGATACAAGAATATTGACCGGTCTGCTCAAAACAAGATTGAAATAATTTAGCAATGAGAAAATTTTATACATAGAAACTATTTATAAATCGCCCGGTTGGTTTGCACGCTATTTTAATCGGATGGGGTATTTTATGTACCTTCGTCAATTCTCAACAAAATAAATGATGTCTTCAAAATTTTACTCTCAATGTGAGCCATTCTTAATTATGTCATTGCGTACGTTCGACTTCTTACGCTTCTCCGCTACGGCGTACCAGGGTTACTTAAGATTTCAGCAAGGACAAACAGGGTCAGTAAGGACATTTAAGAATGTTCCGCGGAACAGGGCAATTCAAGGATATGGAGAGTCGTTACACGGCCAGCAGGGACAAACAGGGTCAGCAGGGATATTTTGCAATAATTTTCATTTTTCAAGAAGTTTTTTAGCAGGGACATTTAGTCTCGAGGTGGCTCTGCATGGTCAGCAGGGACTTTTTGGGTCAGCAGGGACAAAACCAAAAAAAATTAAAACCAAAACTTGTTCAGCATGGCGAGCAGGGACATCTCGATTTCGCGTAGCCGGGCAATTTGTAAAAATTCGAACATACGTGTCATTGTCTTGCAAGGAAACTGCACCTTTATTTTCTTGAATTTGTACAAGACAGTATACATTTGTAGAGAAGGCTTACGTATCTCCTTTGTGAAATAAAAATTGACTTATGCAAATTTTGGGAAGCTATGTTGTTTCTATTTTTAAAAAACTCTTTTTAAATGGGAGCTGGTTCCATACCAAGTTTTTATGAAGCTAAAGAGACGGATTCATCAAATGACGCGCAATGAAGTACTAATTATTATTATTTTCATGGATACCTAGTACCTGGTTGTGTCAGTTGTTTCCCGAAAAGGTCATGAACAAACTAAGCAACAAACTATACGTAGAATGGTATGACAAAGATAGGAATAAGATGCATAGATTGTATTCGTAAAAGATGTATAGTCTTACCACTTCTGAAATAATATGTGGAAGGTAACTGGAAAAAGCTACATTTGAACGTTTTGGCCAGTACCTTTTTTCGGTATCGCATTGCATTTGCTCAGAAAACGACCTACAGCGAAGTTTTTTGCGTGAATGTAAATGCAACAAAAGTTAGAGTTGCAGTGTGTTTTCTGAGCAAATGCAATGCGTTTCCGAAAACAGTACTGGCCAAAAAGTTTACATGTATGTACCTTACACATATATAACTGACTAGCGCCACTTTTTTTAAAGTAAATAACATGCAATGTGGTAAGTGAAGCTTAAACAAGTTATTATTAAAAATTAAACTTGTAGTTATTTATAACATTAAAATTCTGACTTTATTACAAACTTCTTTAATTTTGTTATGACTTCTTTAAAGTTGAGCTTTTTATACAACTAGTCTAGCAACTGCGCTAATTAGTTTTAAATGCTGAATCACTGAACTTACTTGTTCGATGAATGAAAATTTAGACCCGGAGAATGTATTTATTGAAATAAATAACTAGAAGACCAATCACTGCATGTTATTTTTGGGATTAATTTCAATAAAATAGAGGACAAACCTAATAATATTGGACGTATGACAATCATTTCCCCTTAATATAATTTAAATATTACCTGGAATTCAGTGATGACTTTATGGAAACAATATAAAGCACTCGTGCATTTAAAGCCACACAGAAAATTGCGACCCCAGACAAAATTGTGAACACAGTCCAATTGACGTGGACATCCGTATCAAAATTCGGTTTTTGATCCATCGTAATAACAAGTTCTTAAATTCAACTGCAAACAATTCAAACGAGCTCTTTAATATGACTTTTTCCGCTTCAAAATCTTTTTTATTTGCAAATATCGTTAAGTGTTAACGTCCATACGAAGACACAAAAATTCACTTTTTCAAGACGTTTTTCACATTGAAGCCAAATACAATGCACACATTTCAAAGAACCAATTGATGCATTAACATTACGATCTTCATTCAAACCGGTTCTAGTGAGAGCAAGTGGCTAATATTTAACAGAGTTGGAAGGAGAAAAGACCTCAAGACAAAAGAGTGAAAGTGCATACAATATGATAACGGTAAGTTGACGGAGTAAATATTGAAAAGGTGTAATCCACTTGCTTTCCAACTAAGAACTGAGCTAACATGCTGCTTACCTTTTGATCTCTATGATTTCCCCACGAGACAGAAGCTTGTATTCCAAATTGTGCTAACATCCAGGACTCTCGTTACAAAAAGCAAGGAAAGTACATTCCATTTGCCAACAGAACTTGGTGGACAGTGATTTGGATGGGCTCTGATTTTTGCACACTGAATTCTGATGCTCGCATTTGGCACACCTGTAATAGGTACTATAACTTAAAATTTAGACGAACAAAGTAAATTCACTCTGTTTTCGCAACTGTTGTGGTTGCTTTTTATTGTTTAAAGTAAAGCCGAACATTAATGGAACTAAATTTGGAATTGTGTAAAAACAGGAAAAGGTTTTGGATCGCTATTTTCGAGTCTTTTATTCTGCTAATGGACAACTCTTTGGTCTTTGAATAATATATAAAGGTAATCGTTTTTACTCACTAGTTTGGATCTTTTTAGCTTAACTTCATTAGTTGGATGAGCATTGAATTTTTTCATATCTCTGACGGGTAGCGATTCTACGCAAATTTGTCATTTATCTAAAATCATTAACATTTGTTTTTTACAAATAAGTGTTTTAATAACGAAAGATTTATGTTGAAAGCTTGCAATGATTAGCGTAAAAGATTCCATAAAAATATTTTACATGGATGGTATAAAATTTAACACAATTGATACCGTTTTAAGTTGGCTATGAATTGAATCTTTGGTATTAGAACAAGGCATCCTAAGCAAACAATAATTTCTTTAGCATGGCATACTACTTGTGTCACACCTTGAAATAGCTTCTCTGCCTACAACCAAAATGTGATAATTTAATTTCCTGTTTTGCCATGTAATTAGCGAATCAGGAATCCAAATCAAACGTTTTGATGGAATCGATTATTAATTCGGTATTTATTCCTAATTTTTTCAACACAGAATTAATACTGCATTTGCTCTTTTACTTCTGTAAAAATTATCTATGATGACTCCATTTTCAATGACATTATTAAAAGATTGAGAGTGACGACATTGGTAGTACTTTGTGTGTGCTTTCACAAAAATTTATGACAAAATTTATTTGTTGATGTTCGTGAAATTCAAAGAAAAATTGAACAAAGCCTAATTTAATCAGAATCATATGTTTGTAAATTTAATGCAGGAAGGCTTATGCGGATGGGTTTTTTGGGAGAAGCTTGTATTCAATTCGGTGTATTGTGCGAATTGGAAGTGCGAGTAAAAGACGAGTGCAAGTAAGGTTGTATGTATGTGATTCAAATATATGTATGAATACCAACAGTCAATTTTTTAATCAACAAATTTCATGATAGTTAACGGAAAAAATAGTAGTCTTCCGAGGGAAAATGACAAAACAAAAATCATTATTTTAACGTATCGTTAGAAATTGAAATCTTTTTTAAATTAAAAGTTTCTCATGCAGCAAATGTGAAATTACCAATTGAATTTTATTACAAATTCAAAATGGAAACAATCTTTCGATTTTATTGCTCTCAAGTAGATGGATATGATGTTAAGCAAAAAAATCAGAGAAAAGCTGCAAAAAAACTAGTAGCATTTTTTCACATTCCTATTCAATGTCTGTTGTGCTCATAGACCAATTTGAATTACGGACTTTTTTCTGTGTTTGTGCTCTTGAATCTATAATACATTCGTTTGAAAGAGCGCTGCTGCCTGGTTTAATTAAGTTAAGGATGAGTGATCATATAGATCCAATACTTTTTATTCTTCATTAGTTAAATTCAAAGACAAAGTTTAAAAATATCACTAGTGCTTTGTGAGATTCCGAATTGTGTCAGTTCTCCTAGTGGAAAAGCTCTGTGGTAAAAAATATAATGACATTTTTCAATATAAATATAAGTTTGTAGTTGTAAATTTAGTTTCAAGCTGATCTTATGTATTCTAGTGAACTATCTGTGAAAACCTTGCATTTTTACGTATAGAAGCTACTCATAATACTATGTTCATATCATATAAAAATGAATAAACAATTACTATTTGTGTACTTCAAATTCTTCGTTATTTTTTGACTAGGCGGGGTAACTATTTTAACTAGATGTATGAGTCCACTGTTTGGCTTATGTACCACATCCACAACATTGTATGTCAAGTTAAGTCATGGTAATATCAACCCAGTAGAAATCACGTGTAGTCAAACGCACTAGAGATAAGCAAATTAGTCAATACCATTTCAGTTTTTATTCTTTGTCAAAGCTGGTAGGTTTCAATTCAGCAATATGTCCCACGCCGAGAAGTAGCCAAACCAAGTTTTTCGTAGTATTCAATAATTATCATATCGCATAAAGAACTTATAAGGGAACTAAAAAAGTCTCGAACTTCAGACGACGTAAAATAGATTTTCTGGGGGTAACTGTTGACGTATATTACGAGTCTGAATTTATTTTTCTGTAAAAGTAACTTTTTGGGTTAAAATTTCTGCACCTGCAGGTGGAGCTAATGCAGGTGAAAATTAAAACCCAAATAGATTCATTTTACAGAAAAAAGTCGAATAATCTACGTGAACAATTACTCCGGTAAATCATTTTACGTCGTTTAAACTTTAAATTTTCTTGTTCCCGTGTTGGGTAAAACTTGATATTATTGGACAAAAATATAATGAGTGGCATTATTCTAATCAAAAGAGCTCTTTTCAGGCGCATTTCATTTTTTCCCAAACGTTTTGGAAGGAGTTTTGCCGTAAAAGTATTTTACAGTCAAGTTTGGTGATATTTATGGATCATTGTTTATAGTGTTTTTTTGCGTTCTACTAAAATATTGGGCATGGTAGGATGCAGTAGTTTCTAGGACGAAAGGTTATTCACCGACGCCAAACATGGCAATGGTTTGAAGTTCCTTTGGGAGTTGCTTCGATTCAGTTTACATTAACTTTGATATACATACGTCGTACAAGCATTATCAAATTAGTCTAATTAATCACAACCTTTCATTGCGTGTACTATGCCTCTGATTGGAAGTAACATTTTTATCTGGTATTTATCGGGTCATTCTATCTCATAGCAAAAAAGTACATACGCACAAGTTTGAAGAATAAAATGCATTTTGATAATTTTACCCTATTCGTGTGAATATGAATATATGTGTAGTTAATAGCGGTCCACGAGTTGTTGGTTTCTTATGAGATACAATGACCCGATCGCTGCAAGATGAAACTTTTACTTCCAATCAGAGACATAGTACCACATGTGTATATGTAAAGCGTGTGTGGGCAGATTCATATTATGGATATTTAAGGTGCGATTTAATTCTTTAAATATGCCAACAATAGAGATTTTATTGCACGCCAATAAAGGTAAGTGACAAAGACTTTTTTGTGGATGATCCTCAAGCATTTTCCTTTAATCTTATAAGTATTCTGTATCTAAAACAAGAGCCCTTAAATATTGAAATTATTTGGTATTCAATAGGTCACATAGATACAGAAGACCAGGCAACATATTCAACGTTCGAGCTATCCTGATCTTGTTTTGAATTTTATTTATGTGTACATGGATTGTTTGTCAAAACGTTTTTGTAAGTTTGTTTTTGTAACAATGTGAGCAACCAAAGGGTACAATAAGTCTGAAGTTGTTTTTGAAGTTTAAAAACCCTTAGCTCCCCAATGGGCCCTTTTCATGCTAGAAAACATTATGGAAACTCACAGCTGGTTTTAAAAATAATTTTTCTAGAAATTTTAAATGCTTCACAGACATAAGTAAGGTATATTCTTGCAGTTCTGACGCAAATATTTAAATGTTAGTAAAACAAAACTTGTCCAATTAGGTTTTTTGAATCCAATAACATGCATGACACTAATTAATTTCAAAGCTTTAATCCAAAATATTACACAATAGTTTTACTGCCGAAATATTAAGTTACTATAAAAAAGTCTTTATAGTATTGCGATGCAGAAGTGTTCTAAAAAATCGACAACACGATCCCAATAAATCCCGTACAGGATTCTACGAAATAAATAGATGAAATAGTTAGATCAAATACTTCAAAGCGTATTTATGGCCGATCAAGATGAGAAATATCATGAACGTGGAATAGTATGGTTCAAAAAATAATGAAAATTGGTCCAAATCAATGCCTTTGAAATTTAATTGGCTAGCTGAGTTCAAGAAATGCTTGAAGTTTGTGGTTTATTGTAATTTAACTTGACCTAGATAAATATATTCCAACATTTGAGAGAGGACCCGATCTGATACATTTCTTAAGGGAGTCCTTCATATGGTGTGTGCACGAAGTAATCTTTTGGGTGATGAAGGATTAGTGAGAGCAAGTAATATAGGTGCACATGCATACTGCTTCACTCTAATATTAATCTACTTTTCTTCTTTGATGAGTGACTTTGTTCAACCCTCAAACCAAAACTAAACAATGATTTTTTTCCAGATTAGGATTTTTGAATTCGCCATCCAAAAATCTATGAAAACATTGTGCAACATTTTCATTTGATGTTTTTCATAATTTTGAAATCGACTTTTAGAAAACCCAAAAAATTAGAATTAACGTTGATGGGTATGGAAATATTTCAAGTAGCTTGGTCAGTTGGTCCTCACATGCAGGGTCTAAAATAGATATGAAGTCCCTCGTTAAATCAAGAACACACAATCCTTGTAAAAATATAAGTTAAGCTTACCGTTGAAAAGTTGCAAAAACACTGCTACATGATGACACGACTAGCTGTCTCATTATCCCACTGAAATTTAGAGCAAAGGAGATAATCCTTTAAAAGTAATAAGCTGATCACCTAGAACAATCCCTCTTTCTTACCCGCTAAGCAAGGCCAACCAATAAGTGAAAATCTCCGTCACATAATGTGTACAATTTATTTTAATATGTTTTTATATGAAAATAAGGGATTTTTTGTATATTATGATGGCACATAATCACATAACACTTATTCACAACTACATTTAACACAAAAAATTACATCCTAAAATTAAGTCAACCAATAGAGATAAGTATATGAAAATGGAGCAAACACCGTTTCTTGTTGCTATTGAGATAAAGTAACTACCATTTGATAAACACGTGGAATTTTTTATGTTTTTAAATTAAAAGCTTGTCCGGTCCACCTTAATTAACATATTCTCTGATTTATTCTAGTTCAGAATCTAGATGCGCTCAAAAAAGGTACATTTCCGCTTGCAATATTATTTTTCGCAAGTTCGAGTCAACTCATCTGTTTACTTTGCCACTTTGAGGAAAATCATAAAAAATGAAAAGAAAAGACCTTGAGTTTTGGAACTGATTCAATTATGCGGGATATTTTATATTATAGTGAACATTATCACTGATGCAACCATGGATATGCTATGCATAATGGATTGCGTCACTAGAAGTTTTTTTAGTTTGAATTTAAAAGCCTGGACCCTGTTTACTGTAGTTTTAATGATTATTCTGTTTTTCATACTCAATCATGAAAACAATCGCAAAATAAATATTCTACATGGCTTTTCTATTCCTGCCCCTCAGACTTCGGGATTCGGAGCTGTTTTATTCTGTTTATTTAGTTAATCAGTATGGAAGTAGAACAAAAAATCATTAGAAATCCATACTTGAATTTTTAAACTACTGTACAACTTTTAAAATTTTGAACAAAAACATCATCTGCCATTCATATAATATGTAAGTAAAGCCTTGTTTACACTGAAATGCAATGCTTAATAGTCATACAATTAAACTTCTGAACAGCGTTGTGAGAATGAATACTACATTACATATTCTGTTGCTGCAACTCTGAAATTGAAAGGAAAAAATGCATTATATTTGTGCACAATAAACTTCGTCTAGCATCTAACCAATGATGCGAAATCCATTTTTAATAGCATACCTTTGTACGAGTAAAAATTAGTAATGATATATGTATTTGTTTGAGTTATTCAAAGGAACCAGCTGGTGAAATAGCTTATGCATATATATTGTAGAAAGTGATAATTTAGAGTTACCTATGTCTCCAAATTCGTTCTTGTCAGCCTCTGATAACATCAATGCATATCTCTGCATATAAACCAAAATGTCCACAATAGCCAAGAAAAGCAAAAATCGTTCTATCCAACCTAGGATCCCATTCCGGAAAGCTATAGTATACAGAGCACAAGCGTTTCCAAAAATTAAGGTGACGCCTGTAAAAGTTAAACAGCAGATTTTCATACAAAATGTAACGTTGCAATGCGTACGCAATGCAAACAAAATGTACAAATTTTAGACATGTTTTATGGATGCAATAAAATTTCATTTTCAATTTGAGATCGTCATTTAGAACGCACGATACTTTACTTTCTAAATCTAAATCTGTCCAGAGAAGCCACAACTTCTCTCTCTCAAATTGTTGTACTAAAATGTGACTTTAAATAATTTTT